>JASDQU010681232.1:42588-58603 GCA_032191745.1 Picea mariana
TCAAAGTGCTATTTCTATTGTTATTTCGTATATCATTTTTGTGTATTGTGAAGATTATGCTGGATATTTTACTGTCATTCTGTCATTTCTAGCATTTCATTTCTGTTCTGCATATTTTATATATCTGGTATCTTGCAATATTACAACTAAGTAAGTATTCCACCTTGAAACCATCCATCCTGAGAGACCATCAACAAAAATTGAACATGAATTCCAATATATATTAAAATGGACAAAAACTCTATAGCGTTAGACCCCCCACGCATTGTGGAGAAAAATATCAAATTTATACACTGCTCACAGTGTTTTTGTGTCTTGTTACTTGTGGATACCCCTAACCCCTTTGGAGTTAAGTGAGAGAATTATCATTTGGAAATAAATTTAAGTGTTTCCTTGCTCTAAGGGCCCCATAAATGGTAATCCCCCCCCCCCCTAACTTTCCCTTTTTTTCTTGAGACTTAGATTTGGAAATATTATATTTCCTTTCTACTAGAATTAGATAGTCTTGTTCCCATGATACCACACAACATACATTTATGAAGGAAACCCTTCTCTCGGGTCAAGCTCCACCAAAAGTTTTACTATTGAACTCATGTATTCTTTGTCAGTGAAATTTTCCTCCAATGCAACAAAATGTGTTGGGACCCTCCTTAGGGTTGTAATGGGGGGTTGAAGGGCCCATTAGAGTAATCATAGTGAAGGTTATTCGATGTAAGGTGGACTAGGTCCGCTATGTTTATTATTATTAAATAAGACCTGGGATGGTAGTTGGTATGGAATAAATGTAATGTGACCTAATTAAAGAAGGCCCACTATATAGTTAAGAGGTTGTTAGATTAGGTTTATCTTATTATCTATAAATAAGGATGGATTCCTAACATTATGAATGGTGTGGAGTATATTGTATTTGGAGCTTATCTCATTGAGAGGTCACCCAACCTTGACAGGAAAGCAAACATGAGTGGATTCCTTCCATAAAAGGATCAATTGTAATGTGTTTCCATACCTTGAGGCTTTTGGTATTAAGTTATTATTTGAGAATTTTTTATATCTCTTTTGTGTTTAAAGTTTAAGGGTTAAGGATCATAGCAATTGGTATTAGGGATTTTTATTGGGCTAAAAAATATGGGTTTTTTTCCCAATTTTGTAGGGTTTAAAACAAATAAAGAAGGTTGCGACACTCATATAAATTATTATATATTTATAAAAAGAATTTGAAGAAAAAACTTGTATATCTAAGTTCCTCTTAGAAAATCACTCAAGTTCGAAAAATGGATCATCTAAATTAGAGTCTGAAAAGTGAAGATATTGTTAATTTAAAATCAATTATTTTAGGGTTGTATGTGATGGTTGCGAAGATTATATATTGGATATATTTTGTCAAGATGCTCAGATTACAACCAAAGAAACACCATTGGATAGAGGATTTTTAGAGGTTTGGTTTGATATATTATGTGATATGCTTCTAATCAATATCTAGTATGTTATAGTGCTTGAAAATTCCACCTTAAACCATAACGGAACCAAAAAAATGGCAATTAAATGGGAGGAACATCTAATGGCATTTTTCCAAAAAATGCAAAATTTGATTGACCAATATAAAAAAGATATTAAGGAGACATTTTGAGAGTATTATCGATGCTACATATTCTTTTGTTTTTGAAGAGTATAACCATGAAAGATATGCCTAGTATGATTTGGATGATGACTGTGAGGATTGGTATATAGATAGTTGTAATTTATGGAAAACAACTACTTCTAACTTCTATACGATGAATCTACTCCACCTCATGTAGATAACATTGTTGTGGGAAGTCAGGATTTGGTTATGACTACCATTCCTCAACTTTCCTATTCTTTAGTGATAGTATGCCTACTAGATCCACATTTGACCTTTTAAAGTTATGTGGAAGATTATGTGGTTATGAATATATCTATATATTTGGATCCACACAACTGTGGTAGGTATTTAGAGCACAATTATCCACTAGTTATTGAGCTTAGGTATCTTCAGTGGGGGGTGTTACCCCCGAAGCGATGGCAACTTCAAAGGCACCCTCACGAGGGTGTTATGGTGTTGATTACATGAGCTCTCTTGCTCATATTCTCCAAACTCAAAAAATAATTCTCATTTTCTTCTTAAGATGTATGATCATGCTAGCTCAGTTGTGGTATATCATATCTCCCCTCCTCACTCCTTAGATGATATATGCACCATGGATGGTACACTATGGTTTTCACTATGCTCTATTTGATATTCCATACCTTGGTGGTTTATTTGGATGTGATGCTATAACTTCTATTTATTCATGAAAGTGGTAAACACTGAAATGAGATCCCATAACACTGCATAACGTAACATCCCCACTATGGTCCCCAGTTTAATTATTGCAGAATGTACATGTGAATATGTCTATGGCCAAGCGATGTATGAGTTGAAATATATTTCTAAATTTTAATAAATATAGTGTGATACCAGCTATTGGGAATATGGACATAGATGGGAGATGATTAATCCACAAGAGAGGAGGAATTCCTAGGGAGTTTCTAAGAGGGGCCCAAGGGGGAAATTATTTTGGGTATTAATCTAAATCCATATATCTGAATTCTATTAACTTTTGGGAAAAAACTTATATTTTTGTTTAACTGTATGAGAGCCCAATCATTAAACTCATGTAAGAGGGTGTGTGTGAGAGTTACATCCCATAGTTATTGGAAGCATGGGTTTGTATTACAATCAACATTCGGCAGAGTGACAAGTCAACTGTCTTGGGGAAAATAGAGGAAATTCGTATGAAAAGAATAGGCATTTTTTTCACATTGAGTTTGGGCATGAACAACAAGAAGAGAGCAGAGAAAAGAACACTAGAGCCATAGCAAGGATATTGGGTGAAGAATTTTTGGAGCTAAACATTGAAGAGCTAGGATGTCAAGCATGAAGAGTGGACCCCTATGGGAGTTGCATTGTAACAACAAGCGTTGTTGTTGTTACTGGTAGTTTTCCTAGAAGTGAGTTCCCTTGAGTTCCCAACAGAGAGATTCATGCCTACCTGTGCCAAAGAGACCCTAATAAACAAATGGGATGCCTGATGGACTAAGAGCAGTGAAGGGCTACATTCCTTGGGTTGGGTATGTCAAGAGGAAGGGAGCTGGAGGAAATTTTGGATAGTTGTAGGAGAATACTAGTGGGTTGTGGGATATTGGGATGTGAGTGGACTATGAGAGGCACCCTTCTTTTTGGATTCCTAGTCCCAACTCGAGGGTGAATTTCTATTGATATCTGGAACAAAATGGTTGGGTGGAATGTCCTTCCCAAGCAGTTGGTTACACAAAATTTCTTTTAAAAAGAGAAGTGTTTATCTATTATTTGAGTTTTCTTATGAGTCTTATGGTTGTGCATTTTACGCGGTGAATGAGAATGGTTTTATGTTCTATTTTAGATGATTTATTAGCTACATTCATGTTCATTTAGAATTTTATATATGCATTTGATTATGGGTACCAGAATCTAGTTAATTATGTGTATAAATTGAGGTTGGAAAGCTACAAGAAATGAATTAGCATAAAATTTTAAATTTTATGAGTATTTTATGCATAACAATGTTCTTTGGTTAAGTTGGGGAACATTACACATGAAATTTACAATTTTATTGTTTGCCTCATCATACCTTGGTGGACCATAGTTTTCATTTAGAAGTTTCTTCATTTCTTGGGACAGATTGCATTACTAAGAAACTGGCTAAGGTAGTTTATAGTGAGAAAATCCCCCTATAACTATACCAAGGTTCTAAGTATAGATAGAGAAATGAATCCCTTAAAATACAATCTAATTCCTAAACTACCCCAAACATTCTAGAAAATATGAACGTAAAGAAATAGGAAAGTGGATCAGAAGCAGTACCTTTAGTCCAACGTTCGATGTAGACCACCTCCCGCTTTGAAGCTTCCTTGGATGTTGGTCTCCTCCCAAAGCTAACCTGCATCAACACTTATGCAAAAAATGCTATACATATTCTATTTCTACTCATCAATTAGGGTTATATATAAATCATTATGCATAAATTAAATGAAAGACATAAAGATATCATTTGGGACAGGGAAAAATATTATTTTATTCAATATTCAAAGATTGGAAATTACAACCTTTGCAGGCCGACGCTCTATGAACCTGGTCCAGGATCCTCTTAAATTTGCTCCAAGTGCACCTTCCAAATTCCTTCTCTCACAATATTTTGATCATTCCAAGAGAATGGAAGGGATTGTATGGGAGATAAATGCTAGAGAGGGAATGTTGAGGTAAGAAATCAAAAAAGGCTACAAATACTTGGGAAAGGAAGGAAAGGGAATTTGGGCAGAGTTTCACCTTTCTAATGCTTGATTTTGGAATGAGACCCCAAGACCTCCTTTTATATGACGAAAGGATAGTTATTTGGTTTGGGAATGGGCTATAATAGGTAAAACGGTTGGGAAACCTCCAATAGCTCGTTAATTCCATCGAATTCCTTGCAACTTTTTATTTTCTGCAACTTTTTGAGGTACATGTTGTTATTGGATAAATCGGTGAATGTGGACATAAACTAATCTCCCTAGATCCACCTGGATCTAGAAAAAAACAAGACAGGACATGACACTTTCCCTAAGTTACAATCATTGAATTTACTACCAAAGAAGGAATGTATGACATACCTTTATATGTCACTTCCTTGTGTCTTTGTTGTCCTTGCTTCGCTCCGGTGCTCTTGTGAGATCAAATCTGCAATGACACAAACCAACCAAAGTGAAAGAAACAATAGTAGATTCAATGAAAACCTAAACATGTGATCAAGAAGTCATGTAATAAAATGCGAATGATTTTATGGGAAAGAAGCATGCCACCGTATTATATTAAGTAAAAGTGGAAGATACAACCAAATTGTCTTGATGTCGCAAGTTCCCTTTCAGTGGTCCTTTGTTCCAACACACACATACAGTTTCTCTGAATTTGTATGAAGAAGGTCCACAAAATCTTGATGGACAAATGGACACCTCAAGCATCAGTTGCAACAGGATCCTTCACACAGTCTTCAACTTATTCTTTCAGCAATTCTTTGCTCAATATTGCTTAACCTTTTCCATTAGAAAACCATCCTTATATAGGAGAAGGTGAAGTGGTTAAAAATATGAGGATGATCCCACCAAATCAAATAATCCAGTAGGATCACAACCATATGGATGCCACCTCACATTCTAGAAGACTCCCATTCTAGAAACTTCATGAACTTCTTTCTTATTTTAGTTTTCAAACGTCGTCACACCCTACCTATATAGCAGCCTGCAGAAACCCCGCGAGCCAGGTATAGAGAAGCCTATGGAAATCAAGCATTTTTTCACTGTGTATTACTCCTAGCCTACGGAATCCTTCTAAAAACAAGCCTTGCAAAGGAAGAAAATAGTTATTTTTCTCATGCAAAAGATCCTTTTGAGAGCCTGAACACATGTTTGCAAAATCATCATCAGAGTGATGAAAATAATGTGTAACAAAATGCCCCCCAAAGTATGAGGCTAGAATTCGTGACAGCCGAAATACTTTGTAAAATGTGTGTTTGTGTGTTGGGAACAAGGAGCGCACCAATCAGGAACCTGCAAACAATCAAGCATTTGCACAATATTATACCATTTTAGGTAGGCATTCCCATGCTCAGACTACAAGTGATTTGAATTATAAATTTCAGTCATGGCCACCAATTATACATTGTGGATCCATGTCATCAAGATTCTACATAGATAACAGGAATACATTGTGGATCTATGTATTAGAAAGCTCAAATTCAGACATAGCCATGAGACATACAAAGTGGATCTATGTGCCAATACAAATCATACATACTCCATCGCAACTTGGATCAAGAATGATGGGATCCAGGGTCTTCAATCCCGTCATCCGTAAGTACAAATCTAGCCATGTGATTACAGGTGTCTAAGTCGAACATGGTAGAAACCACTTGATTACCGGTCATTGATGAAAACCGTTAACAAGTATGAGGGAAATCACCATTGATGTCATTGAATCCCAAGGTACCTTAGTACAATCCAACGAATGTGAATAAATGAGTTGAAGTTGAACACTCGATGGAATCTTTCGATCATGGACCAATGATGTTAATCCACTGTCAAAAGCAAAGAAACCTTCCATTGAGGCATGCAGGATCTAAGGTACTAAATTATTTCTAAGTCTAATTCTCAGATGACGAGTTGAAGTCGATAGGAAAAGACTCGTCACAGGAGGGCCTTGATGTATCCCCCATCAATGACACAAAATAAGTAACAGATTTTAGGATAGATCAAAGTATGAAAATAATTTGAAACTGACACAGGGAAGGCCGACATGGTAGGAATTGACAATTGCAGATGGCCGACTCAAAAGAGGGCTTGTTTAGACTTCTCTTGAACATATGAATGACACGACAATGGTCTTGGCAGCATTGAATCAAAGACGACCCAAGATATGAACTTGCAGAAAGTCAGACGAGAGACAAATGGATTTCCCAAACCAAATTCAAATGATGAAGGGGGGTGTCATGTTCAAGAGCAAATATTACTTCTACTAACACAAATACAGAGACACGTTTCTTTCCCAAATTTCCCCCCACCATTTATGGCGAGTACCTCTTTATTTTTACGCAAGCTTGAGAAGGATAAAATATGCTTGTTGATGTAAGTTCATCCTTCAGACAAGTCCCTCGGAGTATATTTAATGAACCCTAAGAAGGAGTGGTTCGGTCTCGTATGGGTCTTTCGATGTTTGTTTAACGAGTCCAAAGATAGAAAACTCGGGGGTTTTTCATGTTTTGAGAGTCTAAAAAACACTTAAAGAGAACTCTCTCAGTTCCTTTTTCGTAAAGTAGTTTGATGGGACCGAAAAAGTGATAAACTATCACCCATCAAAATTTTTCTTCAAATACTTTTACGAGCAAGAAAAGAAAAAGGTCACTTGAAAATCTTTTCATTTTTATGGAGCGTGAAAATCGCTTAAAGGATACTCAATGGGTTTCGCTTTTCGTGTTACCATGATGAGTATGAAAACATGACAAAAGTATACTCGGTTGCGTTCTCATTGATTTTTTATCATGAGAACGAACAAAGACTGAGCTCGAGTTTTTTTTGAAAAACCCTAAAAAGTATATATATATGTGATGAACAGAAAAACAAATCACGAAAGAATATCCATACTTCATTGTTTACGATCCTAGTCCCTCTATCTATGAGAAAACAAAATACTCACAAGACCATTAGACCTTTAGGTTTTGATAAAATTCCTTTAAATAACATAAAATATTAATAGAAAAAATAAAAAGTGAAATAAATAGGAGTAAAAACTATTTTTACTATTTCATTTGCATTTTGCCCAAAACTTTCCTAGAAACCTTGTTTTTACCTCGGACTTTGGTTGTCAATTGTGGGAGGCACAGGTGACCATTTAGTGAACGACTTCTATCAAAATGGTAATCTTCTTTTCCTCTTGATTTTCATCGGATTAAATTTCATTTTTATCGGTTTAAAATAGCTTTTTGAGTTAAGTTTTAGGCTGGTAGGTGCGCATTGGGGACGTCGCAGGTGACCAGTATCGAGACCTGTGGAAACCAATGATTTTCGCAAGTTCCCTATGGATCACCTACGGAAACCCTGCACTGTGTTAAAACTCTGCCTGCGGCAGCCGAAAACCAAAAAATATTTACATGTGTTTAGCCAATAGAAATTTTCCAAAGTAGCAAATGAGGATGCTAACTTCCCTTTATTGTCCCAATGCAAATATTTAATCATCAAAATGTTGAGTGGAGGGAGAGGGAGCACGAATATGATGACCATGATGCCTTGAATGACCTGAGCACTATAAATTCTCTCCGGCAATATGAACTATTGAAATTCTTTAAAATCCAGGGCATGAGGGCCCAACTGAGGCTACTGGAGTATCTAGTCCACATATGGGATGTGGACCAGCAGGTGTTTCATGTGGGTGCCCACGTACTATCCTTAGATATTGAGGATATCTATTTCTTGACAAGGTTATCTCATCGTGGGTCTCATGTGACTTTGACAAGAGGTGGAGGTGGTGATCTACCAATGAGCGAGTATCTTTATCGATACTGTGATCCTGAGGCACAGAGACGCAAGGGAAAAGTTTCCATCAGGGGTGTCTAGGATTTACCTCTCCAGACTATTCTTATTACCATTGCACGTATGGCAGGGAGTACATATTCTCTCATGGCTCTCCAAATCTATTTTCAATATGCATTGGAGTGCATGGAACCTAGGGTGTTTAACTGGAGAGACGGAGTCCTTCGCAACATGAAGATACAGCTAACAAAATGCAAGAGAGGGGACCTGAAAAAATTCGGGTATGGATCTATTTTAGTGTCTTTCTTCCTGGAGAGGGTCCCCCATTAATGTTTATAGGTAGAGTGGGGTATATCGGCCCCACGAGACCCAAGGATGAAGAGGTGGTTCAGCCTCATGTCTCGACATGTAGCATGCCCCATCATCAAATACAACGATGCATTCTTTGACTGGTTGAGGATTCAGATCCTGATGGTGGATGATTATGCATATGTCAGGTTGGATTTTAGAGGTGACCCTGACTTGGTTCTACCTGAGGGATTTCAGTGGGGATATACAGGTAAGAAAAACATTTTTTTTTATGCTTTTTGTGAATTTTGAAATACAAGATGTTTTTTATGCTATCAATCCAACGACTAATAAAAAAATTTGACAATGTAGATGTAGGGCCACACCAGCCTCCAAGTACATCCCCTATTCATAGATGAGGGTAAGAAGTCGTGGTAGCAGGATGGGATGATGAAGACTATGAGGTGGTCGAGCAGAACCTAGAGGAATTGACCGCAGATATCCCGGACATCTCCATCAATGAGATTCTAAGACGTTATCAGCATCATATTGTAGACGTATCTGGTTCACTTAGTCAACTACTTCATAGGGTAGCATGGGCAGTAGTGTGCTACTATGAGAAGCATCCTTAATGCCATTTTGTAGAAGCCATGAGCTTCATATTTTGATATTTTGGTCTTCAAACGGAAAACACTTTTTTGTAAAACACTTTTATCGTTATCTATTTACATGAGGATTATACCGGCTTACTTTGTTTTTTATACAAATTGTGGTTGGATTTACATGTGTCTCAAATGTCTATCTAACACATAATTAGCTAATGCATCTGTTAATGTATTTAGACATCTAGGAATATGTTGATATTCAATGTAATCGAAATAACGTTCCAAGAGGTGAATTCGTAGATATACCCATAATAAAGTAGGACTTTGAATAGCATAGACATTACTTAGTTGTAGTACCACTAACTATGAATCAAGTCGTACAACCAGGTGATGGATTCCAAGTGAAATAGCATCGATCAAAAATTCAATGATTGCGCTATATTCCGCGATATTGTTAGTTGCACGATCGAGGCAATAGACTGATTAACTCATTCGTAGGTGCATAGATTGCCCAAGTAGTGGATGCTAAGTTCTGAGTACTACGACTAGCACCATCGGAAAATCCAATGTGGGGTAGTGAAGACACTGACATCTGGAAACCAAGCACAACACAAGGTAAGCAGTTGGGGGTCAAAACCAAATAATGAAAAAGCACACAAAAGTATGATACAATAAAAATACAAGCACCCATGCAAATATAAATTAAGCATAGTACTTCTTCAATTAAAGCCCATTTATGGGTTCACTCAAAGGAATGCCATCATAATCTACTAACTCATAGGCTCCCTTCTCCAACACTCGTTTGACGATATAAGGGCCATGCCACATAGCCTAGAATTTTTTATCCCCTAGTAAATCATGATCATGTTCATAGAGGAGAACTAGATCACCTTCGGAGAAAACACGTGGCTTGACATGCTTGTTGTATTGATATTTTACGCATTTCTTTTGGGTTTCAATGACCAAGGTGGTTTCATTTATTTGCATTAGATACAATAGATGTTCTTCTTCGACAGAAGTGTTTGGGAGAAGTTCAATGGCTAGCTTCAACAATGGTATCTCACATTCAATCAGCAGGACAACTTCGATACCATACACCAACTGAAAAGGCGTAAATCCCGTGGCAGACTTCACAGATGTTCGATAGGCCCATAATGTTGAAAAAAACATCGTGTGCCAACCTGTCTTGTGAACTCCCATTATCTAATGAATCATGGTGATAAGAACTTTATTTATTGCTTCAACTTGGCCATTGGCCTATGGATAGTAGGGAGTTGAGTTTTCATGCTAAAGACCCAACTTTTCGGTAAGCTCGAACATCATGAAATTTTGAAAATGGCTACCGTGATCAGTGATGATATCTTGCAGGATTCCAAATCATGTGATGATATGATTGAATATGAATAGGGCTGCAGTTTTTCCAGTGTTATCAAATGTAGGCATCGCCTCGGCCAATTTCGTGAAACAATCCACAGCTACGATGATGTATCAATGCCCCTGGGCCGAGTGAGGGTTACATGTCATGAAATCAATGCCCCATTTTGCTAAAGGTCCAACGGAAACTAAAAAGTGTAAAGGAGTGGGATGACATCTTATCTTGTTATTGTACATTTGACAAGCATGACACTTATGGACGGCAGTTATATAGTCTTTAAACAAAGAAGGCCAGAAGTACCCTGCTTGTAAGATCTTTTGGGCAGTGGCATACCCAAACATATGACCACCACATGCTCCAGAGTGGTAGTCATTCAAATATTTCTCAGCCTCATCGAAGGTGAGATAGCGTCGAAAAATAGAGTCAACACCATGGCGATAGAGAGTGTCACCCAGAATTATGTATTGATGGGCTTCATACCGTATGTAATGACAGTCTGTACTAGAGTGGGGGGACTGGAAAGTTTGAGTTTGGAGATAAATGATAATATCTCCATACCAAGTGTCATCAGAACTGATTAGAAAAATGGATTTGTCAGGTAAGGAATCCTCTGCCACATTTTCTGTCTCAGTGGAGGGAAGGTCACATATCAATTTAGAAAATACCAACGATTTCTTAGACTTACCGCATCCAAACTCTAAGTTGAACTCTTGGAGAATCACTATCCATTTGGAGTATTTTCCCCCTAGCAATTGGCATGCAATGATATGCTGCATAGGGTTGCAATCGGAAATGACAGTGGTCTTGCATAGTAGGATATAGTAATGAAAATGTTGGACACCTTGAACAGCTTCCAAGGCCAGTTTTTCCACATGTAGGTATTTGGCATGCGAATCATCCTCTTGGACTAAAACCATGGCAATGGTAGAGTCCGAAGTGGTGAGGTAGAGGAAATAGTCTTGATTATAATATGATGGGAAAAGCAATGGTGTTCATGTTAGGTCAAGTTTCAAAGCTTCGAAGTCTTTGTTGGCAGTCTCATCCCATATGAATTTGTAACCCTTCTTCAACAGTTGAGTAAATTCTAGTGCTAACTCAGCATAGTTGGGAATGAATCGACGCAAAAAAATTTCCTTCCCTTGTAAACTTTGGAGCTGGCGTAAAGTAGAAGGAGGAGGTATATGAAGGATGGCCTCAACCTTCAAAGGATCCACCCTAATTCCACTGAATTCCTTGCAACTTTTTGAGGTACATGTTGTTACTAGATAAATTGATGAATGCAGACATAAACTAATCTCCCTAGATCCATCTAGATCTAGAACAAAACAAGACAGGACATGACGCTTTACCTAAGTTACAATCATTGAATTTACTACCAAAGAAGGAATGGATGACATACCTTTAGATGTCACTTCCTTGTGTCTTTGTTGTCCTTGCTTCGCTTCGATGCTCTTGTGAGATCAAATATGCAATGACACAAACCAACCAAAGTGAAATCAACAATAGTAGATTCAATGAAAACCTAAACATGTGATCAAGGAGTCATGTAATAAAATGAGAATGATTTTATGGGAAAGAAACATGCCACCGTATTATATTAAGTAAAAGTGGAAGATAAAACCAAACTGCCTTGATGTCACAAGTTCCCTTTCAGTGGTCCTTTGTTCCAACACACACATACACTTGCTCCAAATTTGTATGAAGATGGTCCACAAAATCTTGATGGACAAATGGAAACCTCAAGCATCAGTTGCAACAGGATCCTTCACGCGGTCTTCATCCTATTCTTTCAGCAATTCTTTTCTCAATCTTGCTTAACCTTTTCCATGAGAAACCCATCATTCTATAGGAGAAGGTGAAGTGGTTAAAAAGATGAGTATGATCCCACCAAATGAGAGAATACAATAGGATCACAACCATATGGACTCCACCTCACATTCTAGAATATTCCCCTTCTAGAAACTTCGTGAACTTCCTTCTTCTTTTAGCTTTCAAACACCGTCGCACCCTACCTATATAGCAGCCTGTGAAAACCCCGCGAGCTAGGTATAGAGAAGCCTACAAAAATCAAGAATTTACGCACTGTGTATTACTCCTAGCCTGCAAACTCCTTCTAAAAACAATCCTTTCAAATGAAGAAATTAGTTATTTTTCTCATGCAAAAGATTTGTTTGAGAGCCTGAACACATGTTTGCAAAATCATCATCAGGGTGACCAAAATAATGTGTAACACATGTGGGTTGTTTAGTATGCAACTAGCATATGTACGTGGGTTTTCTAGCATGCAACAAGCGTATGCATGTGGGAAATAGTACAGAAGGGCACGTACATGCTCCAAAAAATGGTTTTTAAAATAGATTTCATCAACAGTGGTTTGGAAAATTGTGCAAGTAGAAAGGCCAATGCAATGGATGCATGGGTAGGGAATCTTAGGGCTATAACATATGCCCCCTAATGTGTGATGTCAGAAGAGAAACTAGTGGCTGAAATACATTACAATATCTTCACCAGCATGGAGTTGAGGGAGCCTGGAACTAGAGTTCAGGAGGTGCCATCTACAAAACAACAATTATCTCTCTGAGGCAGGCATACCCATGCTCAGGATCAACTAATCATGGATTCCAATCAAGTACAATGTAGATTCATGTCATATAATTGTATAAAGTGTAGCCATGAGCAATACACAATGGATCTACATCTCAAAATCATTCGAATATATACAATTAAAATATACATCTTCAAGAAGATAGTAACACCTACGGCAGGAGATGAAGACTTCATAGCTCGAGCAACACCTTCAAGATATTCAAAACTCGGGTAGGAGTACAATGAGAGTGTAAGACTCACTACCCTGATGTCCTCGAAAAGTCGTCAAGAAAATACTGGAGGATCTCAATGATCAGGCAGAGAACTTCGTTGATTTTAAATCTGGACTTGACTGGACTCACGAGATGGTCAACTCGTGAAATTTAAGAGACAAACTGTAGAAAGGTCGACTTAGGTTCGATAAAACTTCCATTGGACAAAAGCACGAAAGATGATCAGACTTAAGCAGCGTAATACTGACACAAGTCTGTGATGCAAGAGGCATTTCAAACTCTCTATATGTTTGGAAGAGTAACCAAACGGAGGAGGACACAACTCTATGTAGCAAGAACAACTTCCTAAGGTAATACTAGATCCTAATGCTTAAAGAACAAATGAAAGGATGTGCTTTGTCCAAGGGCGACTATCTTTGCTGCTGAAAAAAGAATGTATATTTCCCATCCCCTCTTTTTGGAATATTTGATTTTTTGTCTTTTTCAATTTTTAACGAGCTTGAAAAAGAACAAAAGAATGCTACATTACAAAGGAGGAATGAGTGTCATGAGCAAGAAAACTAGTTCCAAGCGTATAGAACATAATGATGCTCAAGGAAAGGAGACATGTGCAACATAAGGACACTCGAGGAAAATTCCTCCATGGGTCAAGGTGTCAGATCGCAGAGGAAAAAAGCGTTACAAGGCTTGCGTATAAGGAATGCTTTAAAGGTTCAATTAAGAGAAACATGGAGTCGGCATTAGGCCAAAGACGCAAATATGAGGCCCGCAATGCGATTGAGAATGACACAATAAGAACCCTTCCATGTAAATTTTACGAGCCCAGAGAAGGTAATATCGGTGGTTTTTTCACATTTAGAGAGTGAAAATACACAAAAAGAAGATTCCAGGGAGTACCTTTTTCGCAATTAGTCCAATCAGCTCGAAAAAGGGGTAAACTTGCACCAAAAGGACGTATTTTCAAAATCATTTTAACGAGTGTGACAAAGACAATATCACTCGGCTATATTTTCAATTTTAAGGAGTCTAAAAATATCTTAAATATGAACTCACAACCTTTTTCTGAGTTAAGGCTCCTTAACCAGAAAAATTATAAAATTAACTAAGGAGAACTCTCCCGGCGAGACGAATCTCCTGAGGCATACATTTTCCCAGAATAATCTACAGGCTGGAAAAAGGGTTAAACTCATGCCAGTAGATGTTCTTCTGGACCAATTTAATGAGGGTGAAGGAACAAGGTCACTCGACGATCTTTTCAATTTTAGGGAGTCTAAAAATAGCTTAACTATGGACTCCAAGGGGAGTCCATTTTTCGTAAGTAATCTCTAAGGCCCGAAAAAGGTGATAAACCAAAACCATGGAGAATGTTCCTTTTTCAAAAATTTAGTCCCTTAAGCCCAAAAAAGGGTTAAACTTACGCTTGAGAATACTCTTCTAGCAAACCAAAGTTCCTAGAGCATACCTTTATTCTTAAAATTAGCCATCCGGACCAAAACGGGGTAAACTATCACCGGACAGATGTGCCTTCAAATTTGATTGTAGCGAGCGTGAAAGGCAACAAGATCGCTCAACAATCTTTTCAATTTTAGAGAGTCTGAAAAGGGCTTAAAGAAGACTCCACGGGGCTACTTTTCTCAAGTAATCTATATGAGATCGAAAATAATAAATACATTCTTGTTGGATGTTGCTTTCAAATTTTAAAGCAAGCTTGAAAGAAAACAAAGCATGATCATTAGGGAGTCCTGAGGGTAGGGCCAAAAATGATGATTAGCAAGAAGAATAAGGCTTCAATATGTAATCATGATGGGACTAACAAGGACTCCCAAGCCTATAGTCAAAATTGATAGCATGGACGCCAAAATGAAGCAAAGGATCTACCTAGAGCATCCATGTAGAGGTAGGCTCTACCACCTAATTACGATACTTCTAAATTATCAAAGAAGGTTCTGTGTCACACTTTTGTGGGGTTGATCCTATGGAAAAGTGGAAAAGACAATGAGATGTAAAAAGCTAAGAGTGAAAACCGAAATTATATGCAAAAGTTGGAAAAAATGACTTTTACCAAGGGATGACGAAAGTGTAACCAATCCCAAAAAAATTAATCACCAAACCGAAAGGAGAAAAGTACCAGAACGACTAATAAATAACTCAAAATTGAACTCGAGTAGCCACCAAGCCAGGAGAAGTGAAAAATGGGACCAAAAAAAGGGCAAAAAAGGCCACAAAATTCTATAAATAGAGGTGGACAACTCATTTTCACCATTGCAAATTGGAAATTAACAAAAAAGTAAAAAAAAAAAACCTTCGTTAAAAGAGTGAATTATGGGAGCTACGGTGGACGAAAAACCCTCCTACTTGGACCAAGTATAAATTTCCTCCTCTTGCACTTCAATTCATTCATTTATGTTTAGTTTTTAGTTTTGGAGGTGTGTGCCCCTGTAAAAGGGTCACGTCTGCGTGTAAGCAGGTTGTCCAAGGCCATCCCGTGTATGTACTGGGGCAGAGTAATAAACAACCTGAGTACATATGTGACTCTGTAATCTACAGCCTGCATACACCTCCTTTTGTATTGAAAAAGAAAAACACAAGTATTAATTCCTCTCCAACTTTTTGTATGTGACAAGATGCATGTTCACTCGAGGGAGAGAGAGCATGAGGAGCTGGATATATATCTTAGTCGAGGAGGACCCTGTGGCTATCGCATCACTAAAAAAATGTGGCTTATGGAAATTATTCCAGTGTTCGTTCATGAGGGCACAACCGAGGTTGCTTAATGCTCTTGTGGAGTATTGGCATCATGATGCAGAAGCTTTCATGTTGGAGGATCAATCACT
>JASDQU010681232.1:59144-82113 GCA_032191745.1 Picea mariana
TTATATATATCATTTTTTATGTGTGTGTCAAAGTACTTACTTGTGAATATGTTATGTACATATGTGGGACCTGTTCGACCGGTAGACTTCGCCCAGACTAGGAATCATCTTTGACCAGAGGCAGTACCAACAACAGTAGGAAGATCGACAATTGTGAGAGGACCCCCAGCTAGAGAGGATGATATATTCCTATGACGAGTGGAGAGGAACCTCACTTCTCTCATTCGTGCAGTTCTTATGGCTTAGATCAAGGATCTCCCCCCAACTATGCAACCACATGTAGGGGTGCCTCAGACCTGTGTCTAGTTATTCTAGCATCTTTCCAATGTCGTTGTTCACTATAACAGGGCCAATAGGCCTAGACCTTAGATAGCATCGGACCATTTACATACCGAGGGAACTTTTTGTACTATGTATTATGAGGTTGTAAGCCCAACAATGTATACCGATGAATTTTTTAGGCTTTCATGCCCACTTTTGTACTCATGACACTATTTTGGACACACACACATATACACCTTTTTTGTTTTATGGATAACATTTTTTACAAATGTACTTACATGTGTATCTGTGTGCTTTTATTTTTACATGTGAGAAAAATGCCAATCTAAAACTCAATTATCTAGAGTATCATTTAAATGATTAAATATCCTAGGAACATGAATGCACATAATGTAATCAAAAGATCATTCTAAGAGACATACCGTAAGGAATCGTTGGTGAAGAGTGGGATCATAAACACGGTAAACCCCATTTAAATGGGACATAACCAGTTGAGCATCTAAGGAAACCTAGAGGTGAGAAATTCCATGTGACAAAGCATCACGTAGAAATTCTATCACTACGTTGTATTCGAAAACATTATTGGTTGTGTATCCTAGACAAATACCTCCACAAGATAGCAATTGGCCTCCAATTGTGAAAATCACCCAAGCTACGGAAGCAAGCCTCCGAGTGTGTCGACTAGCACCATCCGTGAACCCAAAGTAAACCTTCAATTCACTTGACATCTGCCATAGTGAAAAAGAAGACATAAATAACTACACGTCCAGAAGACAAAAAAGACAAGAGATATATAAAACATTATACATATATACAAAAAGACACCTAGGTGATCAACCTAAGACTCTAACTTCTTAAGGTAGAGCCCATTTCTAGGCTCCGCTAAAGCATTTCTCTCAAAATCAACCATACGGTAAGAGCCCTTCTCTAAGACCTCTTTCACAATGAAAGGTTTGAACCACATGGGTTTGAACTTGCCTGCCCCCAAGGGATCTTTGTCTTGATAATAGACTAGGACAAGATCGCCTATAGAGAAAATCTGAGGGTGAATGGACTGATCATACTGACACTTGACTCATTGCTTATGAGCCTTGTTTGCCAAGGCTGCATCACGACATTGCTCGAGATATAGAAGGCATTCCTCAAGCAGTGAAGTGTCGGGAAATATCTTCACTACCAACTTTAAAGAAGGGATCTGACACTCAATGGGTAAAACTTCTTCCAGCCTGTATACGAGTTGAAAAAGTGAAAAAGCAGTGGCAGTATTCATAGATGTTCGATAGGCCCACAACATTGAATACAACAACAAATGTCAATTTGACTTGGCTGAATTGATCATCCGCTGAAGAATAATCTTGAGAGACTTATTCACAGCTTCAACCTAACCATTCGCTTGCGGGTAATAGGGTGAAGAATTTTCATGTTTGAACCCAATCTTTGATGTTTACTCAGTCATCATTTTATTCTGGAAGTGACTGCCATGGTCAGTGACAATATCCTTCGGGATACTGAATCTCATGACTATCTGATCGAAAATGAAAAGGACAGTGGTTTCACCATCATTGTTGAATTTTTTCATAGCTTCTATCCGCTTGGTGAAGTAGTCTACTACTACAATGATATAACGATGCCCCCTGGAAGAATCTGGGTGACATGTAGTGAAATAAATCCCCCACTTGGTGAAGGGACCAACAACAATGACTGGAAACATAGGAGTAGGGTGTGCCCGCATCTTCCGACAGAAGATCTGGCACAGGTGGCACTTCTTGACCACCTCAACACAATCCTTTATTAATGATGGATAGAATTATCCTAGGCATTGAATCTTTTTGGTTGTTTCCGACCTAGAAAAATGACCACCACATGCTTCGGTGTGACAGTCATTCAACATGAGCTTTGCTTCTTCATGGGTAAGACATCACTGAAGAATGAAATCTACACCTCAATGATACAAAGTGTCATCGAGAATGAGATAGTTTCACGCTTGGTGTCGAACTCGTTGACGCTCATCACAAGAAGCAGAATCGGGGCACTTCAAAGTCTGAAGATACACAAGTATATCTCCATACCATAGGTCTGAAGACACAGCTAGAAAAAGATATCAATTAATAGGTAACTCTTTGAGTGTAATATCACTAGACTCGATTGACAGTTTTTAAATTAGTTATGAAAAAACCAATGACTTCTTAGATTTCACAGAGACATAATCCAAGTCAAACTCTTGTATAATAACTATCCATCTATTGATCTTCCTGCCAATGACCCGTCGTGTTAACACATATTGGAAATGGTTGATGATGGCAATGACAGTCGTACTGCGAAGCAATATATAATGATGGAACCGTTGGACAGCGTGGATATCTACCAAATCAAGTTTCTCAACATGAGAGTAGTTGAGTTTTGGTCCAACTAGGCCTCGACTAAGATAATAGATAACATGCTCTTTGAGCGTGTCATCCTCCTGGACCAAAATCATGCCAATGGTTGACTCCACAACAGCCAAATACAACAAGAAATATTTGTTATAATCAGGAGACCGGAGCAGAGGGGAAAATGTCAAGGCATGTTTCAATGCTTCAAAGGACCACTAAGAAGCTTCATCCCAACAGAAAGGGACCCCTTTTTCCAGAAGACACGTGAATCCCTTAGTGATCTCGGCATAATTAGCGACAAAACACTGAAGAAAATTTTTTTTCCTCTGTAATATCTAAAATTGCTATATTATGCATGGGGGAGGAAACTAACTATCACCTCAACCTTGAGAGGATCAACCATGATTCATGTTGTTGACATAATGAAACCTAATAAATGACCCGACATCACACAAAAATTGTTAGGATTCAAGCGAATCTAATAGTAGCGACATAGCGCAAATATTAGTTGTATATGGGCGGGAATATCAGATATCTTGCGAGAATGTGATGCTATATCATCCAGGTACGCCTCAAATATGTGTTTGAGGTCATGAAAATAAAACCACGTGGCCTGCTGAAAGGTAGCTCCAACATTCTTTAGGCCAAAATGTATCTTTTTATACGCAAAGGTACCCCAAGGACAAATAAAAGTCATTTTATGTTGGTCCTCAAGTTTGATTTGAATCTGATTATATCCTGAAAAACCATCCATGAAAGAAAATAATTCACAACCCACACACTCATCAAAAATCTAATCAATAAATGGGGTTGGAAAATTGTCTTTCGGGCAAGCCTTTTTCAAATTGAGGAAATCCATACAAACGTGAATCATGCCTTGTTTCTTGTTGACAAGAACTGGGTTTGATACCCATTCCCTCAATTGTACAGGGTAGATAAAACCAACTTTAAGCAGTTTCCTTACTTCTGCCTTGATCGTCGCTTCTTTTCGAGGATTGACCAGATGAAGCTTTTGTCGGACCAGTTTGACATCAGGATAAGTTTTTATTTCATGTTTGAAAATTTGTGGGTCGATGCCTGGAATCTCATCATAAGACCAGGAAAAAACGTCGTGGAACTCCTTGAACAACTCGGTGTAAATTTGAATCTCTTCAGGGGAGAAATATACTCTGACAAAAACATTCTCCACAGCACCAGGGGTTCTGGAGATATCCATAGGAATCGTTGCAACAATGCTTTCCATGTTACCCTTGACATAAACTTTGTGTGTAGCTAGAGGGTTGATGGGAAAAGGGATATATCCATTCACGGTCGAAAAAAACTCTCCCACCTATATTATCCTAAGCTCTAGAAGAAAATAAGATTGATAATGCAGATCATCCCAAGGTCTGTCGGGACCAATCATTGCCTCAAGAATCTCCTTGTTAGATGGAAAGACCAATTCTAAAGGATATTGAGCGGCGAGAGAGTCATGAGCCCAAATAGGCTCAATTACAAGATCTAGCTCTTGTGAGGGAGTTGGATCAAGGCTGGTCAAGGCTTGCTGGACAATGTTGCATGCAACCTCAGTCATGGATAAGGGCATCACCATGCCAAGGTGCCCTATCCCTACCATTGAAGTCAATGGGGAAGTTAAAGTCTACAGGTCATGAAAGTATCTCATTTTAAAAGACAATGCTTGAAGGATTGTAGTCCTCGGTTGGTTGGGAACAACCGATATAAAATTTACATCGTTGGAAGGCGACGGATAATCAAAGGTTCCCATCAATGACAGAAACAAATTGGCACCTAAGTTTACAGTGACATGTTGCGGTTTATTAATCATCGGAACCGTGGAAGCCCCCAATGAAGGGTCAGGATGAGAGAAGGAAAACTAGTTAATGGTTACAATTCGACCCTCATGTGGAAAGCATAAGACCCGAAAAACAATGGAAACCACCGCATGCATTGCATAAGTCCAACTCTGTCCTAACAAAATATTGTAATCAAGATACGCATTGAATAATTCCACCTCGACGCACACAATTTTACCTCCTAACTACATGGGGAAAGAAGGAATTATTTCGTGTGTTCTAAACAACCAACCGTCAAAATTCGTAAGCAAAATAGGCGACGGAGACAACTCAGGTTGTCTAATGGCCTTCCAACATGCCAACGACGTCATGCAAGTCAAGGCACCCTCATCAACCACTGTATGAAAAAAAAAATGTGTCAACGATTTCGTGGTGTATGCCACTACTATCTGAAAGATGACGTGGTGAGGAAGACAAGGTTTAAGGTCAGTTGGATAGAAAACAATCGTTCCTAGGTTACTAGTCTTTGTTTATCCCAAGGTGGACAATAGAGATTTTCTCTGTAAGGGGAAACTCTGGAGAACCTCCAAAGAAGACATCGCACAAGGGGTTTGCGCCAGATCCTCCATGACAGAGCAGTTCAGAGAAACCCTCACATTTGGGTTATGGGATCAAGCCTTCTTAAATGCACCTTTAGGGATGTGAGTCATTGTCTTGCCAACTATCTTCTCAATTTGAAGAGGATTCAATGGGTTAGTAGCCTCCTTTCCCTTCTCAACAAATTCTGGCATGCTGTAGTCATGAGTCCTATTTGATAAATTAGTATCAACGTTCATCATGTAAATATTTGTGGTCGGGTTGTTAGAAATAGGCATGGGGGTACCTAACTACCCCTAGCCATGCTCGTGGATGCAGAAGCTTGAGCCATATTTTACCCTTATGAAAAAGGGTTTATCAATAGAATAGATTGTTGTTGTGCTAGTAGCATCTGGGCTTCTGCAAGCCGAGGGAATTCATGAGTCAGGTGGTCTTTCACGCAAATATTACATGAATACTTTGACTTCTTCTTCTCGATTTTTCCCTTGCCATCATTGTTAGCATCCTTTTTATCCCCTATACTCTTCTTGTTTCTATGTTTCTTATTTCCCTCAGTTTGTTGGCTGGCCTTGAGATTCAACGACTGCACACTGTGTACATATGACATCTGGATAATGAGGGCAGCCGAACTAGGATTATGTCTGGCCACAGTCTGCTATATCGACAATTGTTGCAACTGATTCGACAACATATCTGTGGACTTGCTTTGTGCTGATCCCACTATGCCATCAATGAGGGGTCCATAATTTTGTTTGGCCTTATAGAGAGTAGACCATGGCACATCAAGTAAGATCTCGTAAAGCATGTTAGACTGTGAGTAAATCAGTTCTAGATGTTGGGCTCACATAATAGTCTCTTCCTCAAAAAACACCCCATACGTTGCTATGTCTTTGGACACGCAAGGAACCAAAGACTTCAAGAACCACTCAATCAAGAAAGAAGGATGGACCTTGACCTTAATCAAGCTCTTTCTTCATTGTCGTTCTTGGATATGATCGGAGATATGGTCATCCTTGGTTTGCTCAAAGTTGGCCAGCAACTCGATGTTGGCATCGTATCTCACTAGTAACTGGAAATGGTTCAAGAAAACCATCGCCAGGTCATTAAAGTAAGAGTACTTCGAGTTTTCGAGCTCGATATACCACTTCGTATCACCCCTATAAGAGTGTGTTGAAAAAGGCGCAACTGAGCGGACTCATCTTTCAATGAGTTTAATGAGCACCACAAGTGAAAGGTAGTCACATGATCACCTAGATCTTCACCAGGATTGCCCTCAAATTTTAGAATATCCAAAGGCAACTTAGTCAGCATTGGGCATCCAACGCAAATCGTGACAGATAAGGTCATTCAATAATCTTGACAAGTCTAGAAAATGCAGGTTTTCCAGAAAGGGTAGTTTCGGTTGTGAAGTATTTACAAGAAAAGAGGGTCTTGGATTTTGATTGGCACCAAGTTGCCAGGAAAAGTTGGACAGTTGTCCAGGATTTTGGTAGAAACCATGGCCTTAACTAGCAAAATGAAATTGTGTTTGTTGAGGCATCATCGGCTAACTCCCAAAATTGGACAACATAGCCTGCATAAGGATTGCTCTCTATGTTGTGTTCCAAGGACCTTGGTTGGGGATTCCCCCAGCCGATCCACCCAACATAGGTACAGAACCTTTTCCGAGGTTCCATTGAGTATGGAAGGGGTGTCCCTCGACTCAAATTCCTTGCGAGGGAAATGATCCCTACCAAGGATTCCAAATACCCTATGTGGATTGTACTCCAGTCGTCGCTCCCTATGAAGGAATGGTACCTTGCACCAGGTTTTGTTGACCAAAGCCGGGGTTTCCCATAGTCGAGAAAGTGGTCAAAAAAAATTTTTTGTTCTCAAATGCACCAAACAAAGAGAATGACATAGATCCCACCAACGTTGTGTAGGATGAAGGTCCCAAATTTCCTCCACTAAACAAGCTATAATTAGCGTTAGGCTTGATTGGTTTCTAGAACGCACCATTGAGCGAAGGGGACAGAGGAGGTATATGAACCCCACCATAAGGGATAGCATTAAAATGGGTAGTAGTGCCCGCGACTGATTCTTGCAAGGGAGCATTGGAGATCCCTACCCCCAGACTCATGGTCTATAAAGTAGAGTAAGTAAGCACTAAATTCGTTTCAAATTCGGGCATCCCATAGGAGAAGGGAGAACCTCTTGCATTCTAAGTGAATGGAATAGTGGTTGAAGCCATCCGAGAGATCGAAACCCTTGCACAAATTCATGAGTTTCAGGATAGTCATGGTATCAACAGAAGAAAGTGGGGGAGGAGGTAAAATGCCACCTCTATTGGTAGTTGTAACGAGAGTACGAATACTCCCAGATGAAGTAGCACCATTTTCTTCCATCACCGCTCACCGAATGAACTGGCGTTCAGGAGAAGTCACCTCGAGGGGGACTATCTAAATTAAAAGTGGTGTTGATAGGTCATTGATCGGAGGATTTGATGGCCTAAAATGCTCGGTCTCGAGGTCAGAAATGATAGATTCCTTTGATGTCATAAATTCTCCTCTCAGATAAGGCTTGAGTACATTTTCCTGCGGCCAGGTCACTTCGAACGATCCTTATTTATCAATCCCTCACCCCAACGATGGTGGAGGTGGCTCCAAGGTAACCGGGGATCGGACCTGAAGCCTTTGCAACCAGCATAGTTGTTGATATTCCACTTTGTGAAATGATCAACCAACACAGTAAGGTTTGACTAGCATGGAACACAAAGCACACACTTAAAGTTTCCTAAAGATAAATCAAGCAATTGACTAACTAGTGGGAAGGATGGTTATGCCAATAGACACTAGAGAAACTAACTGGTGCAAGTGAAACTTGAACATGGAAGCACCCTCCAGGTATACTCTACGAAGCACGTTCTGACATCTACCCTAGGTACCGCGGTATACCCCTGTAGTCACCTGTGTAAGTCCATAAAATATAGGAAACTAAGTTTCCAGCTCGCAGTATCAGGCAGGTACAATCAATATTCAGGCATATCGTAATGAGCAAGATAACAAGTCTGAAGTCATTCAAAGGTGCCGAAAGAAATTGGTCTGGAATACAACTGAGGATATCAAATAGATTCGAGGTCCACAAAGCTTCGTAGGCAAATGCAATCAGTATTGTTCCTCAGAAATACCCTCAATATACAATCCCCACTACGTTTGGTCCGTCTTTGGAGGGGTTATCTCCTCTACCTTTCTTCACGCGACCTCGTGTTTATCCCATGTGTTAGAGGGGGGTCTCGGCTAACTATTATGACATTGGACTTAAGAAACTCCCTATATTAAACTCCAATGTTTGTTTTAAATGGTCTTGAAGAGTTTCTGCTTCACACCTAATTAAAGGCCCTAAAACCCTAAACTAGTCAGTGAACCCTACAAACAGAAAGTATAATATATTTTAAGTTAAGCGTTAATTTTAAGGGTTGATTTATGCAAAGGATGTGTTCATGCAATTAATGGTGTTTTGAAGAGATGAATAAGGAAGAGAACTTTAGAGAATTTGAAAGAAAAAATATACTTTGAAATTAAAGCAAAGCTTGTAAAACTTTTTGTAACATTCAACTTTTCTAATAAATGTTTCAAGATCTTGTAATTGAAAGTTTCTTAAAAAGTGATTTCATTTGACTAAGCAAAACTACTTATATTTCAAGAAAGTAAGAAAAAAAATTGAAACTGGGACTCTTTCTTTTGCAAATAAACAACCTAGGCTACTTTACCAAACTAAATGCAAGAACAATTCTTTTTTGATTTTTCAAACTGCTTTTAACAAGAAAAACTAAAGTAAATTTCTTTTTTGTTTTTCAAAGCAAGAAACAAAAAAAAAAAGAGAAAACAGAAACCAAGATTGATAGAGACCCTAAGCTAATTGTGTAAACATAGGGATTCAAACAAGAAACCAAAGGAGGATCTAAAACTTTAAAGTTCACTCTAAACCTTTAGGGAAAACAAAATAAAACTAAGACACAAGTTAACAACGAATCTTCAACCCAAGCTAAGGAAAAAAACAGAGACTCTGGAAGGTTCAAGAAAGCTCTGAGAAGCCTAAAATTCTATCAGGAAAGAAACATACCTCTCTTTGTTAAAAAACACTTTCAATATATAGAGATGTGGGTTGTTGCACCATCATCCTACGTATGTACGTGAGTTTTCTACTGTGCAGGGTGCATATGTACGTGAGCTAAGCCAAAACAGAGCATGTACACCTTTGAGACTTTTCAAAAAGAAAAATACTAGGTAGACTGAGAGGGCAGGGAAAACTGGTAGGAACCTTTCAAGTGACCAGATACCCTTACAAAACTCAGATAAATTGACTGAAACTCAAAAGGCAATCAAGAATCTAATTAAAAACCCAAAAAACCTCCCTCTAAAACCCTAAAGAGACTCCCCGGCAGAGTCACCAATTCTTCTAGTGGGAAAATCCCCCTATAACTATACCATGGTCTCAAGTATAGACATATCAATGACTCCCTTAAAAGATAATCTAATTTCTAAACTACCCCAAACATTCTAGAAAATATGAACAGAAAGAAATAGGAAAGTGGATCATATGCAGTACCTTTAGTCCAACGTTCGATGTAGACCACCTCCCACTTTGAAGCTTCCTTGGATGTTGGTCTCCTCCCAAAGATGAGCTACATCAACACTTAGGAAAAAAATGCTACACATATCCTATTTCTACTCGTCAAATAGGGTTAGATATAAATCATTATGCATAAATCAAATGAAAGACATAAAGATATCATTTGGGACAACAAAAATGATTCCTTTATTCAATATTCAAAGATTTGAAATTACAACCTTTGTAGGTCGACGCTCTGCGAACCTAGTCCGAGCTCCTCTTAACTTTTCTCCAAGTGCACCTTCCAAATTCCTTCTCTCACAATATGTTGATCATTCCAAGGGAACGGAAGGGATTGTATGGGAGAAAAAGGCTAGAGAGGGAATGTTGAGGAAATAACTCCAAAAGGGCTGCAAATACTTGGGCAAGGAAGGAAAGGGAATTTGCGCAGAGTTTCACCATTCTAATGCTTGATTTTGGAATGAGACCTGAAGACTTCCTTTTATATGAAAAAAGGATAGTTATTCAGTTTGGGGACAGACTATAGCAGGTAAAATGGTTGGGAAACCTCCAATAGCTCGTTAATTCCACCGAGTTCCTTGCAATTTTTTATTTTTTGGAACCTTTTGATGTACACGTGGGTTGTCTAGTATGCAACTAGCATATGTATGTGGGTTGTCTAGCATGCAGAA
Organism: Picea mariana; assembly: GCA_032191745.1. NCBI lineage: Eukaryota > Viridiplantae > Streptophyta > Pinopsida > Pinales > Pinaceae > Picea > Picea mariana. The sequence continues at coordinate 69,471 of JASDQU010681232.1, forward strand.
AGTGTATTTACGTGGGAAATAGTTCAGAAGGGCGTGTACATGCTCCAAAAAATGATTTTTTAAATAGAGTTCCTCAGCAGTGGTTTGGCAAATTGTGCAAGTAGAAAGGCCAACTCCATGTATGCATGGGTAGGGAATTTTAGGGCTATAACAATAGTGTTTTACATGTCCTTTTTTCACTCCATTCCATCCATAAAAAAATATATCATGATCATGTCTAACTTATCAAATGTCACCATAAAGGTCTAATTGAAAAAAGCCTAAGTCAATAAAGCCAAAAAGTCTAGAGGTGAAGAGAAATAAAGTTAAACGACAAAATATTGAAGCTTGAGAAATGCCACCTCGCTATGAGGCCAATTCCCCTAGTCCCTAGCTTGTCTATGATTATCTAAAAAAAAAGGGACTTGTGCAATAAAATGACAACACAAAGAACAAGGAAAAATGGGTAGTAAGAAATAATGTCGAGGAAAGGTAACTCAATGCTAAAGCTCCATCTTAAATATTCCTATATAAAATCCTAGCTCTCGAAAGCTAGATGAATAAAATCACAAGACCTATGCAAAATATTAAATGACTTTGTGATCAAAAATTAGTGCTAATTTCTTCATTCTACTAATTTAGATTCTTTCTCAATTTATTGTAATTTCAATAAATAAATTGGCTTAATTAATTAAAATTCAGCATTCAAGGACTGAAATCAAAATAAGAACTGAAACACACAAGAATAACTCAACAAATTGATAACGGAGTTCACCCATATGGGATACGTCTTTGGGTATGCTTCAATCGAAGAACTAGTCCATTCAAAAGGATGCAAAGTACATCATTCCAATTCTGTACATCAAACAATCGCCTTCTATTTTTACGAGGAAAATCTCTCTATGGCTAGGGTAAACCACAACAGATGGAAATGACTGCAGAAATCAACTCTCTTCTCAAGTATGCTATGTAAACAAATATGCTAGAAAGACAAGATAAAAGGCCTACCTCATCCAGATGTTCGATGAAGTCCACCATTGAGCACTTGACCCAAAGCAATATACCTGCAACTAGTCCTCAACAACCAAGCAAAGCAAGAATGTGGTGATAATAAATGATGTTAGCACATTCAATAGCATAATTCATTATCAAACATGACAAATACACCCATGGAATAATAATTCAAATATTTGCAAGATATCAATTGGACGGGAAAAGAGTATTTCTATTAATATATGATCAGCAAAAGTGAAAATGTTACGGACTTTCGTGTCCGCACAGTTCAGAACTGAGAAACTAAGTTCCTTCCAGCTGGGCCTCCACCACTTTAATCCTCCACCAAAGGCAAGCTCATAAAAGAGAAACAATGAGGTTCTCAATCAATAAGGGAAGAGCTTAGGGGATGAAAACTGCATTCAGACTTAAACGATAAAGGGATGCAGACTTAATATGAAGTAAATAATTTCTCCATAGTAAATTTTCTCTCAAAGTTGAATTATTTCTCCTCTTTTCCATGGCTCGGAATTGGCCCATTTATAGCCTTCAAATGGAACTGAAGGACCAAGTCAGGACGTTTCCAGTATATGGACGGCCAAGGATCATAGATCTCCTATCATGACATGGACACCCAACATTAATTTTCATTTTTGGGCACAAATCTTGATGTACACAGGAGGTAGTGGTGTAGCCTGTGTATACACATGATGTATAGTAGGAAAGGTGCGTACATCTGGAAAAATATGTATTTTTATCTCTGGGGTTTTACAAACAGGGACGATAAGTCTGCATAGGGAAATGGAAAAAGGCCTTATGTACAAGATTCCATAGGGTGAGGCAAATATTTCTATAATAGATGCCCCCTAATGTGTGAGGTTAGAGGAGTATCTGCAATGGTCAAAATACATTATAAACAACCCAGAAGTGGAGTGATGGGGAACTGGAAGAACTAGTTTCTCATTAAATTCTTCCCTGACTTTGCATACATGGTTGCCAATAGAATTACACTGCAGATCCATGTGAAAATATACCAAACAACTGTCTGTGGTCATGAATAGGAAAATACAAATGCGGTTACATGCCAAAGGTTGTCACAGTCATGGACAAGGCCTAGTAGAACCGGTCTCAAAATCAATCTGAAGATATATGTATACAATGGAGTACAATTTGATATCCCATGATTATTGGAGTCATATAGGTACTGGTCCAATGAAAAGGAAGCAATAGCTCAGGAAAGTTGCAGCCACATATTGATGTCTTCAAGTCTTCTACACAATCCTCCAAGGGTGAAAGTCTACATCATGTGAATAAAGGATTTGAGGTCAAACAAAATGAGACATCGTTTGATTACCGGTCATTGAGATATATCGTTAAAAAATGCGAGACAGTCTACCAATAATGAAAGTAGGTATCAAGGCACCGAGAACATTCTTACAAGTGTGAAAAAAACAGTCGAGGTCGAACACCTGAAGAATCCATCGATCAGGAGACATTGATGTATTCCCAACTGTCGATGGCGAGGGAACCTGTCACTAATGAATGCAAGCCTCAAGGTACTCATAAGAATTTAGGTCTTATTTCCAAAATGGATGAGTTGAATTCGATGGAAGGAGACCCACTGAAAGGAGAGCATTAAGGAATCTCTCATCAGTCAACATGAGGTACAAACCAGAAGCTTCATGATTTGGAGGAAATCAGACGAAGAACATGTTCACCAACCAATGACCCTGTGTGTCTTTCATGTGTGCCAAGTGCAAGCGGTACACAAAAAAGACCCTGAATATGAGCCAATGAGGAAAACTACCGACAAAGGCGAGGAAACCACCAATAAGGCTAATGGAATCCAAGACACTACACAAATCCTAATGTGTGAATAGATGTTTTGTCATCGAACACAAGGGAAACTGCCCAGTCAATGACCAATGATGAAATGTCGATTGTTGGGTTCAAGGTTACCTACCAATGATGAAAGTAGGATTAGGGTGCATGATAAGACTACAGTATCATGTGACTCTGAGACAATCTGAGGGTATGGCCGACATGCAAAGTCAAGATTTATGAGAAATGGCCAACACGGGTTGATAGACTTCCTTTGAACAAGAGCATGAGACATATGAAAGACTCCGACAGCATAGAATCAATGATGAAACCATGAGATGCAGGAGGCATCAATGAAACTCTATATAGGGACTAGAAGAGTAACCAGTCAGTAGAGAAGACTCTGTAACAAGATCATCTTCCTAAGGCCGTGATAATCCCAAAATTATGATGATTAATGGACTCAATAACTTTGTGTTCTATTCAAAGTCGACACGACTGCTGCCAATATAAGATAATACTCCCTTCTCGTCCGTATTTTTTTTTATTTTCATAAACAAATGAATGTTATGATACATAGGAGGAAATGAGTGTTGCAAGTAAGCAAAACTAGTTCCAGCAGTGGAACATACCTATGCTCAATGCAAGGAGATGCATGCGGGAGATGGACACTCGGGGGAATGTTCCCTCTTAGGTATAGGGTGTCAAATTGTGAAGGATATAAATGAGGTTCTTCTTGGATGAGGATGCAAAAACTGTTGAGGAAAACGGTTTATAACGCAAAGCAAGAACCAGCTAAAGGCTCAATACTACAAGCAAGGGCATGAGATGCAATCACAACTTAACGCCAAAAAATGTCCTTTTCAATGACATTTATTCTACTTGGTGTGAAAAAGGGATAAACTTGTGCCAAATAGATGTCCTTTCAAATCCAATTTACGAGTGTGAAAGAGACAAGTTCACTTGAAAATATTTTCACTTTTTGAAGATGAGTTGGAAAAGAGCTTAAATTAAACTCGGTTGGGAGTCCTCTAGGTATAAGACAGCATGTTTATGAGTGAGAAATGAGGCCCAACATAAAGTCATGTACTAGCTATAAGGGACTCCCAGTCTTATGGAAAAGATCTTTGCATGGGAACCAAATGAGGTAGGGGATCTAACTAGGGTACCCATGTTTGGTAAGTCTCTACCACTTGATAATGACACCACTTATAGCAGATGGAAGGTTCTATGTCGCAACAAATGGGTTCATACCTAAGGTATAAAAAGTGACAGTTATAGGGAAGGACAATGCAAAAATGCATGATGGAATGGATACATATCCTATATGTTGGGTAGTGAGAATACCTACCAATGGTGACGAACAACCAACATAACGTTGAAATCTGCAAGAATCCCTGGCAAAACTACAAAAACCAACTCAATCCACTTCTATATTAGTCCATTAGGCGAAAAAATGACTCAAAACTATAGAAAGTGGGTAAAATTTGTTATAAATAGTAACAAAACCAAAAATTACTATGTCATTTTGACTTTTTACCCAAATAGTGAAAATTGGACCAAATTACCTTCGATCTTCAACTAGTGATTGCGGGAGTGTCAGGTGACGAAATCAGAAATCATATGGACCAGGTAATTCTTCTTCCCCTCCTCTTCCTTTCTAGTGGATTAAATTTTTAAATTAGGTTTCAAATTTTGAGTAAATTAGGGCACAAATTGGGAAACTCGGTGTACACGGGCTGCCACTTATCGGGTCACGTATACGTTGGGTTATACATGACTATGAAAACTACAGGGTGTGTATATTGAGCCCTATATGTGAATGTAAATGAAGTAGCTCATGTACAAGACTGTAATCAATAACTTCTATGGTTGCTAACTCAAATTTTGACTTTTATCTGGCAGGATGGTGCTAGAATGGAGGGAAAGGGAGCACGAGGAGGTAGATGATGCTATGGACAGAGATCTGGGGGCCCAAATGGCCTTGAAAATATGTGGCTTATATAAATTTTGGGCACTCAAAGGAATGAGGGCCCAAGTGAGGTTTCTTGAGATGCTTGTGGGTTACTGGGGCCCTGACAGTGAAAGCTTCAACCTCGATGGGAAACCATTGAGGATTGAAGTAGAGGATATATACTTTCTGACTGGATTATCACACCGGGGTGAGGTTGCAAACCTCAAATCATGGGGAGCAGGGAGAGAAATGAAAATAGAGGAGTACATAGATTCCCATTATGTATCAAGGACTCCGAAGGTCGGGAGTCAACTCCCCATACGAGCGATAAACAATCTCAACCTCAATATTGTTGTCCTCGTGTTGACCAGGATCACGGGCTCGGCTTCGTTGCACCAGGCATCGAGGCTGCTCATTTTCTATGTTGTAGAGTGTTTGAGACCCATAGTGTATGATTGGTGTACCTCACTACCGGATAATATGAAGAGCTAGTTGATAGAGTGAAAACAGGGTAGCAAGAGGAACTTCGGGTTTGCCTCTATCTTATGCAGTTTTTTCTTCAAGCAGGTTCCAATTTTGGGACCTAGAGTCAAGATTATTCCGAGAGGACCTCACGATCCAACCATGGCATGGTGGACTGAGGTAATAAGATGGAAAGGGGGAGCTAGGGTGCCCACAGCATACAACGATGATTTCTTCTACTAGTGGTAGTGACAGGTCATTACCCTGGATGACTACCCCTATGTAGGGACCAACTTCAGAGGGGATCTTGACATACCACTCCCACTAGGGACTGCCTAGGGGACATAGGTATGTCAAATTTTTTTAAATATTTCAATTTTTTTTTTATTTTTGTATAGTAGAACAAAAATATTTTGGGATGATTCTTAAGTACTAACTAGACACCTGTGTGAAGCAGACGTAGATCCACGACGGCTAGATGGGCTTCCCCAACATCGTCGGAGGCACCGGGGAGACAAGGTGGCGAGAGGAGAAGCTAAGAGAGTCCTTCAAAACATACAGGGAAAGTTGTCTCATTTGAATCATAAGATTCTGATGGTTCAAGTAGAGGATCTGTCGGAAGCCATGCAGTGGCAAGTGGTTGTTGTGCCCAGAGCTTGGGTGCGACTTTTTTGGCATCTCACAAATGTCGTAGTTTGTTACCATGACACAAATTCGGCACCACGGGAGTAGAAGTCATGGATATTGTAGTATCAGTTGTATATGTGTATTGAGGGTGTTAGCCCCAATTTTGTACCATAAACACCATATTTTTTGAAATATATATAAAATAGGGATCTTCGCCTTGACTTATATTTACAATGTGTACATTGATGAGATGGTTTTCTTTGCTTTAGTTATGTGACAAATGCCAATCTAAAATGAAATTAGCATAAGCATCGGATACATGATTAGAACTCCTAGGAATGTGATAATAAGTAATAAAATCAAATGTCGTTCTAAAAGACGTACCCGTAGGAATCGTCGGAGTAAAGTAGGATCATGCATGCGGTAACTGTCATTCAACTGACATACTACTAACTAGGAATCCAGGTGAACCTCTAAAGAGCAAGTACCATATGAGATAGCATCACACAAAAATTCTATAATGGCACTATATTCAGCCACATTATTCGTGAATGGCCCTAGGCATACGCCACCTGAAGACACCAGTAGAGCCTCAGGTGAGTAAACCACCCAAGCGGTGGAAGCCAAGTTCCATGTGTGACGACTAGCTTTGTCTGCAAATCCTAGGTAGATCGAAGACTCCATTGACATCTGCCAACCGAGGGAAAACTTGATAACCAAGATGAAGAGGAAAAGAAAAGGAAAATATATATACACTAAATTACATTAGTATACAAAAGAGTTTTTCCCAATATTGGGGCTCAATCATAATATATTTTCAAGTAGAGCCCATTCCTGGGCTTGGCCAAGATATTCCCTTCATAATATTCTAACTCATAGGCTCCTTTTTCTAAGACACGTCGCACAATATAGGGACTGTGCCACAATGGTTTAAAATTTCCTGCCCCCTGGTGGTTCTTTGGCTTGATCATATAAGAGGACCAATTCACCCTCAGTTTACAACCGAGGACAGACAGACTTATCATACTGGACCTTGACACATCTTTTGTTCACCTCGATAGTCGTAGAGGTGTCTCGATGTTGCTCGTCAAGACTCTCTAGGTGTACAAGGCATCGCTCGATATCGGAAGTGTCAAGTAGGAGCGTGACTGCTAACTTAAGAGAAGGGATTTTGCATTCAATAGGTAAAATTGACTCCACACTGTGTACTAATTGGAAAGGAGAAAATCCAGTGGCAGTCTTGACTGAGGTTCAGGTATGCCCAGAGTGCGAGATATAACATAATGTGTCAGTTGGACTTACTTTGGCTGATAGTTTTTTGCAAAATGGTCTTGAGAGACTTGTTTACAGCCTCTACTTGTCTATTTTCCTAGGGGTAATAAGGATAAGAATGGCCATGTCTAAACCCCATCTTAGATGCTAGTTATTCCATCATCTTGTTCTGAAAGTGACTGCCATGATTAGGGACAATCTCACTCAGGATACCGAACCGGGCAATAATTTGATTGAATACGAAAAAGGCGGCAGTCTTCCCATCGTATTTAACTGTAGGCATGGCCTCGGCCCACTTAGTAAAGTAGTCGACAGCCACGATAATATATTGATTCCCCCTAGCCGAAGTTGGGTTGCAATCCACAAAGTCCACCCCCCACTTGGTGAAGGGACCGATGGTAATGACTAGGTGAAGAGGGGTTGGATGCGAGCACATTTTCCAAGTGAACACCTGGCAAGGGTGACACTTCTTAACCACTTCAATACAATCTTTAAATATAGAAGGCCAGAAATAACTGGCTCGCAAATATTTTTGGGTTGTCGCAAGCCTGGATAGGTGACCACCACAAGCCCCACTGTGGCAATCGTTTAGGATTGATTCAGCTCCTCTGTGAGTTAAATAATGATGCAAGATATTTTCTATTCCTCGACAATACAAAGTGTCACCGACAACAGTATAATTCTTAGCTTGGTATCTTACACATCATCGGTCATCTCACAAAATATGTTGATGGAACTTCAAAGTTTGAAGATAGAGAACAATGTCTCCATACCAGGGGTCAGACGATGAGACAAGAAATATGTGTTCATATGAAAATGAATCAACATGTATAACATCCTCATATAGTCGTGGAAAGTCGTATATGAACTCTACGAAGACTAGTGATTTCTTGGATTTCGCAGAAGTGAAATCGAGATCAAATTCTTGTAAAATGGAAATCCATTTGTTATATTTTTCCTTTATGATACACCTAGTAAGGACGTATTGAAATGGATTGAAATCGGCAACCACGGTAGTCTTTCAAAGTAATATATAATTACATAAACATTGGACTGTGTGAACGACATCCAAAGCTATCTTTTCAATGTGAAAATAATTAAGCTCAGGACCGACTAGGTTTCGACTAAGATAGTAGATGATGTGCTCGTGGATTTCATCATCCTCCTGAACCAAAACCATACCAATCATCTCCTCAAACGCAGTGATATAAATAAATTAATCCCTATTGTAGTTAGGAGACTTCAACAAATGTGTTGATACCAAGGCTTTCTTCAAAGCATCGAAGGACTCATAGGCTCACTCATCCCAGATAAAAGGGGTGTCCTTCTTCAAAAGATGCATGAGACCCTTAGTGATATTGCCATAATTTACTATAAACTGATGTAGAAAGTTAGCTTTCCCCTGTAAACCTTGAAGTTGTCTAACAGTGTATGGGGGAGGAAATCGAAGTATTGCCTCAACCTTTAACGGATCTACCATGATCATGGTCTCAGAAATTAGAAATCCCAAAATACAACCAGACCTAACACAAAAGATGCACTTATGAGGGTTCAACCGGATTCTATAGTAACGACATCTTTCAAAAACAAGACAAAGGTACGTAGAGTGATCCACTCTCTTACAAGAGTGAGCAGCAAGATCTTCCAAGTAAGCTTCAATTATATTCTTAAGTTCATGAAATGCAAAGGTCGTGGCACATTGGAAGGTTGCTCCAATGTTTTTAACAACAAAAGGCACTTTTTGGTATGTGAAAGTACCCCAAGGAAAAATAAATTTCATCTTGTGTTGATCCTCGGGTTTAATTTGAATTTGGTTATACCCTGAAAATCCATCCATAAAAGAAAATACTTCACTTCCCACACACTCATCAAGAATCTAATCGATGAAAGGTGTCAGAAAGTTGTCTTTAGGACAGGCCTTGTTCAGGTCATGGAAGTCCATACATACACGAATAGTTCCTTGCTTCTTATTCATAGGAATGGGATTGGATACCCATTCGGTCAAGCAAACCAAGTAGATGAAGCCATCATTAAGTATCTTCTCCACCTATGCCTTAATAGTAGGGTCTTTCCGAGGATTGACAGCTCTAAGATGTTGTCGAACAGGTTTAGCATCCGGATAAGTTCTAATCTTATGCTCGACAATACAAGGGTCGATTCTTTCCATCTCTTCATATGACCAAGCAAATACATCTCATAATTCCTTGAAGAGTTTGGTGTAGATCATGATTTCTTCTGGTGAACAATTTGCACCGATATGTATGTTTTCAACCTTGGCGGGGGTAAGAGAGATATTGATCGTGATGGTAGGACAAATACTCACCATATTTCCTTCAGCATAAATGTTGTGCATATCCAGTGGAACTACGGCGTGACCGACTATCTCACTCAAAGTAGATCGAAAGTCATCTTGTTCGATCCTTTTAAGATCTGGGAGAAAATAAGAGCGGTGATGCATGTCATCCCAAGGTTTGTCAGAACCATCTATGGCTTTTATGATAGCTTCATCCGAAGGAAAAGTCTCATCGAGGCAGTCATGTGAACAAGACAACGAAGTGGCCCATACGGGCCTAAGAATGGGATCCTCCTCGTCCGTCAGTGAGGTAACAGGATGGGGATTAGCGGAAGAGTTAAGAATATCTTGATACGCAATCTTTGTTGTCGATAGTGGCATGGCCATTCCAACATTTGAATGACCTTCACAAGATGAATTCGGGGAAGGTAGGGTCCATGGATCACTAAAATAGGAAGTGTAGAAAGGAATGGACCTCCCTGTCAAAATAGACCTACTGGACATGGGGTAAACGTGGTGAATTAGTGCCATGAAGTCGAAAGTACCCATAAGGGAAGAATACATTCTGACACTAAAATTCTCATTTGGCGACTGAGAATTGTCGATCACAGGGATCGACGGTCCAATAGATGCATTGGGAATAGCGTACACAAAGGATAACTATTTGATCGTCATGATCTTCCCTTCATGAGGAAAACAAAGATTATGGAATATGGATGATACGACGGCGACCATAGCATAGGTCCAATTATGTCCTACTAACAAGTTATAATCAAGAGGAGCATCAACTACCTTGACCTCTGCCTCTACAATCTTCCCACCTAACTAGATCGGAAAGGTAGGAAGAATACCGTGAGGGTGGAAGGAATGACCATCAAAAGAAGTCAACATGTTCGATGATTTAGAAAGAGTAAAAGAACCAAGATCTTTCCAACAGATCGGGGACATCACACATGTAGCAATTCCTTCATCAACAACCGCACGTTTGATGGTATACTTTGAGTAGCCCACATGGATTTCGAATTCCACATGGTAAGGCAAGCGAGGCTTCACATTTCTGACATCAAACTTGATAACTTTTGAGCCACTAGGTTCTAGAGCTCCTAACACACATAATAAGGAATTCCTTTATGAAGGACGCATATAGAATACCTCCAAAGCCGACATTGCATAGGGGGTTTGACCCAGGTCCTCAAAAATAGAGTATTTATGGGCGGCTCTAGCATTTGGATTGTGGTTAGAGCACTTGAGTACTCCTTTCAGAATATGAGGCAATTGATCTGGTTTTTCATTCTGTAAATACATCTCCAGAGGAGGAGGAGGAGATTCTAGACCAGGTATAGCCTGTGAAGAGCTATAATATCAATATTGAGTGGCTACATTAACTTTCGCATCGACCATATTGATACACAAATGGTTGTCGTCTTGCAACAGCAGGTTTTGACTCCCACCAGCTTCATTTCTAGCATTTGAGGAACTCGAGGCCATGTGTTGGTTATGTGGAAAAGGATTTGTCAGCACGAAGGGCAGTAGAGATAATATCCTCGTAGCTTCTGCAAGTTTGGGGCATAAATGAGTAAGGTGGTCATCTGTACAAATCTTAGAGGCAAATTTCACCTTACGTCCTTCTCTCTTGCCCTCTCAAGCATTATTATTCGTCTTCTCATTATTACCATTGTCCTTGAGTTTATTGTTATTTTTCCCACCCTTACAATTATTACATCCTTTCTTCTTATTCCCACCTGGTTGTTGGTTACCATTTGGACCGGCCGACGATTGCACAGAATGTACATCTGTCGACTGAGTGGGATTGGAAGACACAGACGAAGTTGGCCCTCCTGCAGACTGGTTTAGGGACAACTCTTTCAAATGTCTTGTCACCGAGTCTGCGGATTTTACATTGTTGGAGCCTACAATTCCATCGACATGAGGTCTGGGATTTTGTCTAGGGTCATAATTTGACCACGATGCGTCTGGAAGAATGTGGTATAACATCCTAGACTAAGTGTATATAAGATCTAATTGTTGGGATTTAAATATTGCTTCTTCCTCAGTGGTAACCGCAGATGTAGCAACATACTTTGAGATAGGAGAGTGAAAAGACTTAGGGAACCATTATAGAAGAGAGGTTGGGGGTATGGAGGTCTTAATCAACCTCTTTCGTCTATGCCACTCCTGGATATGTTCTGAGATATGAGTGGTTGTGCCCTAGGATAAAGTTGATATAAGTTCTAGGCCAACATCGTAACGAACCAAAAATTGGAAGTGGTTAAGGAAGACCAACACCATCTAACTAAGGGTCCCATATCCCCCCTAGGTAGCTCAATATACCATTTCGCAGTGACCCTAATGAGGGTGCGTTGAAATAATCTTAACCTAATGGAATCATCATTAAGGGAATTTGAGGAGCACCAAAGGTGAAAGGTAGTAATGTGATCACCAGGATCCTTGCAGTTCACACCTTCGAATTTTAGAATGCCTGAAGGAAGCTTGGTGGGGACGGGGGGCCATGTAGGATCATGACTCATAGGGTCATTCATCAACTTAGACAAGTCTGGCAGATTAAGCATTGCTAGAAAAGGGAGATGGGATTGCGGCATCTGGCCCCAAGCTCCCTGAAAAGAATGTGTTTGAGGAATTGCAGCCCATCCATGGTTCTGGTAAGCACCATGGCCCTGTCTGGGATTGTAAGACCCTCCTCTAGGATGATTCATAAAAGGTTGGTTGGGCATCATTCCAGTAGGAATGTTCTGATGGGGATTATAAAAATTTCCCCCAACTGGATTGGATCCAGGTTGGGGGTTGCCCAAAGCATGAAATTGACCTCCTCTGGGTGTGAATCTAGAGGATAGAGGTGGATTCATCATGCAAAATGTGTTGGTCAAAATCGGGACTGAGGAGGTAGGGGTATAGGAAGGAAATTGAGCAGAAGCTTGTCTGCCAGGTTGGTTGCTCCACCCAGAAGCAAGAGGATTAGACCCGAGGTTAAAAGCAAGAATGCCTCCCATATTAGGATTCATTTGAGAAATTTGAACTTCTCTATCTCGATTCTAGAAGAGCTCGCCATTCCTCTTTCTGCACTCAAATCACCACTGCAAAATCTCCCACTAAACCCAAGTTTATCACAGACCCAAGATATACTTGATATATCAAGACCGAGCCAAAACCTTAACAACAAAGGCGTCCCTTTGAAGCCAAAAATGAGCTCTGATACCACATGTAAGTTTTAAACCTGTGAAGTA
>JASDQU010681233.1:18342-28739 GCA_032191745.1 Picea mariana
GTACAGGTAAAGCTGCCATTTTTACTCACAAAAAATGTTTTCTATAGGTTTCAGGGATTATGAATCCAATGTAATTGTCAATTTCTGAATGTGAGTTCCAAAGTGTGGAAATTTCCATTTACATTTCCTCGTCATATCAAGTCATTATGTTTCACCAATTATGAAAGTTATGAAATTGATGTTGAACATGGTTGTGTAACAATTTGGGGAAAACAAAATATGTTTTCTTTATTATCTCCCACCATCCGCACCCTCATATGATGGTATGAAATTGACGTTGAATAGGGTTAAGGTTATGTAACCATTTGGGGAAAACATAATATGTTTTTTCCAATATATCCCCCCATCGCAGTCCTCATATGGGAGTGGGCGTGGGGAGATATATTGGGAAAAACATGGTGTGGGTGTGGAGAGATATAGGAGAAAACATATATGAGGGTAGGGATAGAGGTAGGGAGAGATATTGGGGAAAACATAAAGATATTCTGGGTGGGGAGAGATATTCAGGACCCAATATCTTCCCTCAACCCCACCCTCATACAAGTAGATATAGGAGAAAATATATTATTTTTTCCCCAATATCTCTCGAGGGTGGGGGAAGGCATAGATATTAGAGAAAAATATTATGTTTTCTCCAATATTTCCCCCCTACCGCAGCCTCTAATATGTTTTTCCCAATATGTCCCCCATCCCAGTTTCTCCAATATCTACTCTCATGCCCACTATGTTTCTCCAATATCTCCCCCATGCCCCACACTCAAATATGTTTTTACCCAATATCTCCCCTTATTCCCACCATGATATGAGGAGATATTGGAGAGAACATAAAATGTTTTTCCCAATATCCGCCCCCAACCCACCCTCATATGAACATATATTGGAGAAAACATATTATGTTTTCCCCAATATCTCCCGAGGGTGGGGGCGGGCCTAGATATTGGAGAAAACATGCTATGTATTCTCCAATATCTCTGAAGGGTGTGGGTAGGGGTAGATATTGCCGAAAAATATCATGTTTTCTCCAATATCTCCCCCCTCCCCACTATGTTTCTCCAATATCTCCCCTCTACCCCAGGGATGATTTTAAGGATGGAAATTTATTTTAAAATGTAGAAACCTTGGAGAATCTTACTTATCCTTCATATGCCAACTATAAATGTTTGGCGATATTTTTGTAAAAATATTCAAATTTCTAAGGATTTTATATAGTTTATATAGAATTTTGGCGATTTTTAAGGTAAAATAATTTTATCCTGCAGAATTTGGGCAAATCATTTTTAAAATAGCGAATCTCGTTTTTGGAAAAACCATGGAAAATTAGCCCATGAGAAAATTTATCCCCTAAAATCATCTATGCTCTACCCCACCATCTTATATGTTTTCCCAATATCTCCCTCATCCTTGTTTCTCCAACATCTACCATCACCTACACTATGTTTCTCCAATATCTCCCCCCTGTTTCACACTCAAATAAGTTTTTCCCAATATCTCCCCCATCCCCACCCTCCCAAGATATTGAGGAAAACATTAAACATATTATATTTCCCCCTATTTTCTCCAATATCTCTCTCCACTCCCACCCTCTATGAGAAGCAAAGTTTATGTTTTCCCCAATATCTATGAAGATGGGTATCGAGGTAGATATTGGACAAACAATATTATGTTTTCCTCAATATCTCCCCTCACCCACCCCATCATCTATGAAAAACATATTTTCCCCAATATCCTCCCCACCCTCTCTGAAAAGCTACGTGTATCCTCTATGGACTGCACAAATATGTTCATCAATATATTATTAGTCAGATGAATTATGGCTTCTTGAAAATTAGCTATCAAGTTAATATCTTTTAGCAAAGATTAGTATCTTGAACTTCTTAAAAGTTATATCTAATCAATTTTTGTTCACCACAAGAACTGAAAATTAAAATGAACAATAAAATGAGATTAAATAGTATTCTTTTAATAAATTTATAAATAATCGTCAAAGAAGATTCAAATATGGATCATTTGAGGAGTTTTGACACACAATTTAATTCTCGATGACACATTTGATCATTCTTCGATGGTTATATTTACAATTACTCTAATGATTTCATTTTGAAATGATCCAATAAGTTTTTGGTTATATTTCGATGATCATTATTTAAAATGATCTAATGAGTATTATTTCAACTTTCATAAAACTTTTAAACTATCTATGATGGACTCTTTTCTCAGATTGAAATTTCAATCTTTCTCTGATATTTTCATGTGCACTGATGATGTCTCATCTTTGAAGATGCTCCAATGGTGATATATTCAATGACTCATATTTAAAATATCTCTTCGCTAGCTTATTTTTTATCTTCCTTGGTGGATATCTGAAGGAATTCTAAAATTTACTCCAAGGACACCTTGAAATTTGTTTCGATGGCCATGTTTCAAGGTTGTTCTTGAAGGACGCATGGGAGTGCTTCAGGAAACAACAAACAATTACAACAAGAAATTCAACACTGTGTAGCATCATTATTAAGGTACAAAAATAATTTCAACAACATTCAACAACAATTCCAACAAACAATAATGATCTATTACAACAAAGACTTAAGTAAATCACCCCTACATCATAAACTAAAATTGATACTTTATTCTAACAACAATAAAATAGATCTGTCCTGCATATTCTAATATGCATAATAAACTACAACAAAAAAGGTTACAACAAAACATGGGAGTTATAGCAACAAACTAAAATTCGGATTACAACAGTGAAATAGCTTTTATGAATCATTACCTGCAACAATAAATCAATCCAATAATTTTTTCCTAAATCTAAATAGCACACTACAACAAAAAATTGCATAGCATAAGAATTTACATGGAGTTTTCAAACTGATACAGAAAATAGAGTATGCATGCTACAACAAAAATAAATTACTCTGTTACAGAAAAATCAAATACTCTGTATCAACATTAATAAATATGAACATTTAACATGAGTTTAGAAACTCATATTGAAACATGAACAGACCATAAAATCCCTTGTTAACACTCTCAAAATTCCTTGTCTATTTCATCTCTAAACAAAATCAAGATTACATAGATATATATACTGATGCAATTAGTCGGTAACTTGCCCCTTCACTATGCCAAAATGAAATTTTTCTTTTTATAACTTTGATGGTTCATTGCCCCTTTGAAATTCGATCGGTCAAAGATGAAATGGTGTGGTGGTGATAACCTTTTATAACTTCAATGTTTAAGGCAATCACCTCTTCACAATTTGATCATCTTAGATAAGCCATCTTTTGGGTGGAAGAATGATTAATCTTCCAACATTCTCCCCCTTAATCATTGCACCAAAAAACAATACCCTGCAATACTATATTGTTGTCAAACCAAAAATGTTATTACAATTCACAAAACCCAATGTTCTTTCTATGAATTTCAAATAATTCCTTTGCTAAGTGATTTGCAAACAAGTCTGCAAACTGATCTTCAAATATGCAAAACTATACAAAAATTTCATCATTGTTTATCATCTCTCGAATAAAATGATAATTTGTATCAATATTCTTACTCTTCTTGTGGAAAATATGATTACGTGATAGTGCATTGGCTGATTTGTTATCACAGAAAATCTGAGTTGGTTCTTGTTGTTCATGAAACAAGTTAGTCATACTCCTTCCCATCCACACAATATAACATGCAACTATTCTTGTTGCAACATGCTTTGCCTTAGCAGATGATAAAGTCACAATGGGTTGCTTCTTTGATTCCAATTCTACTGCTCCTAATCCAAAGTTGAACACATATCTGTTACGGAAATATTCCCCTGCAGACAGGTGAACTTTACCTTGGATTACTGACCCCTATACCAATATAGAAAAACACAAGTGGACACTAACATCCCTTTGAATTAATTTTAACTAATCAGAAAGAGAGAGAAGGAGAAAAGGTGTGATGCACCTAGTTCTGAAGTTTGTCCTCGCTGCTTCCAATCTGAGCTTGATCTCCAAACTCCTTAGCACAACTTGATACCTACAATGCAATAGACAACAAAGAGAAACAAATAACTCCTACTCTACAAGATTAGATTAAACAAATTCATCTACAAAGATTGAAGRAACAATAGACAAGAATATGAAAGAATACACAAGCTTGAAGAAAATAGGCCAAGTATATTAAAATGAGAACCCAAAGAGAATACTTACAAATAGATATGATGATGCAACACTACTCCAAGMTCCCTTCATCTATCCCTTGCACGATTCTACCAAGATCATAAGTTTGATATCTAAAAGTTTCCTCCTTCCACACCTTCTCCATGGAAAACCCTCATTATATAGGATTTGGAGGCGTAACCACCATGGATAAGATCACTCACTAGATCCACTAAAATGGGATATCCAAGAATTTTAGGGAGAAAATATCTCTCAAGGATTTTAGGGAGAAAATATATCTCAAGGATTTTAAGGAGGAAATATATCTCAAGATCCACCAAATTAGGATTTTGGTTTGAGAAAATATCTCAGCCATCCTTGAGATTATCAACCTCTCCTTGAGATTAGGAAACTAAAAGTGAGGTGGATTCTCACACCAAATTAACTTCCTTTTTATGAATATTAATAAATAATTCTTGTGCACGGAGTATTTTGACTTTAATATAATATATATCTCCTCGACATTGACTAGGGATTGTGAAAAATGTTAATTCATGGTGTCAAGGTGTATGCAACACTTTGTAAGGTGCATATGACACTTTTATGACACTTGGGACACTTAGGGTGAGGTACTTAAGTGTGGAATTTTTATGTGTAATAGATTTCCCTCTAAAGTGTGAAGTCGGAAGGGAAACTGATGGCCGAAACACTTTAAAAATATTCAATGCAAGGGTGTGGAGTTGGAGAACCTAGAAGAAACTTCAAACAACCATCAAACATTTTTAATATATGTTCCATTTCTGAGGTAGAAATTATTATGATGGGAATACGTGATGACTCAAAGCACGGCCGTCAACCAATACACTGCAGATCCATGAAAAATATTGACTAAGGATATGGCCACCAAAGATACAATGTGGATCCATACCTCCATGACATGAACTAATCATAGCCACGAAAAATACACAGTGGAGCCACGAGATGATAAAACATAGCCACAGACCAATACAATGTGGATCTATGTGATAGTATATATATCAGCATGCTCAAATGATCTCCTTTGCAGCTTGGGAAAATGAGATAACAAAGTGAATTATCAACCCAGAGTCTTCTTGTCAATCCCAATGTGGTACGAATCTAGCCATGTGAATAGATGATTTGATGTCGAACATGGTAGAAACCACTTGATTATCGATCATTGAGGTAATTCGTTAACAAGTGTGAAGGAAATCACCATTGATGTCAATGAATCCTAAGGTACCCTAGTACATTCCAGCAAATGTGAATAAATTAGATGAGGTCAAAAATTCATGGAATCATCCGATCAGACGTCAATGATGTAAACCTATGGTCATAAGCAAGGAGGAATACCATTGAGGCATGCAGGTCCCAAGGTACTAATTGGTTTCTAAGTCTAGTTCCTGGATAATGTGTTGAAGTCAATAGGAAAAGAATCATCGAAGGAGGGCCTTGATGTATCCCCCATCTTTGACATGAAAATGATACAGGAAAATTATTTAATATGGTGAACCGAATGAGTGTGGACTGACACAGGAAATTGAAACTGGTAATACTGCAGATGGATGGTTTGAAGTGAAAATTCCATTAAACATAATTAGGCACGACAACTGACTTGGAAACATTTACTTGATGAGTACCAAGAATGTAATGTGACATCAATAACAACATTCTTCGACTGGACAAAAAATTATGGCGACATATTGAATTGGTACGAATCAAAGAAAAGCAGATTACCCAATTGTAAGACAAGACATAAATAGGTGCCATGTTCAAGGGAGACAATAACTTCCATAAAGGAATCCCCAAAACTTGACCCACTTCCTTCAATTTTTCCCCCACCCAGATAGATGAGTACCTCTTTTTCATTTAACGGGCTCGAGGAGGGTAACACATGCTCGATAAAACTCACCTTTGGTAAGTTCCTCTTCCTTTATTTAACGAACTGGAAGAGGTTAGGGTTTGTTCCCATATGGTTCCTTCAATGTGTAGTTTAGCGAGTCCATAGAAAGAAAACTCAGTGGTTTTTCATTTTTAGAGAGTCTGAAAAAACTTAAAGGAGACTCCATGGTTGTCTTTTTTCTTAATTAGTCTCACGAGGCCAAAAAATAGATAAACTATCACTCGAAAGACACACTTTCGAACCTTTTAACGAGTGTGAAAGGAAACAATATCACTCGACAATATTTTCATGTTTAGAGAGTCTGAAAAGAGCTTAAAGGAGACCCCAAAGAGTTCATTTTTCATATAACCTTTACAATTATGAAAAAGTGATAAAAGTATAGTCGACCACATTCTCACATATTTACGAGCACGAGAAAGAACAAAGACAAAGCTCGATAATTATTCTCATGTATTTACGAGCATGAGAAAGAGCAAAGACTAATCTCATTCCATAAAAAGATTGCTATGTTACGATGGGAATGACCTTCGAACAAGGATCAATCCTAGCAATGTGTCTCTCTAGAGGTAGTTTTCCCCCAGCTTCTTTGGCAGGAGTTGGTGATTTCTCTCTAGCATGATGTCCAGAGTTTGGAGACCTACCCCCCAAGAGTTTTTTCCTCTTTTAGTTTTTTGGTTACTAATGGAAACATTTTAACTAGGAAGAGGAAAAGACGGTTCAAGTACTCGATTCAGAGTGAGAATCAATTATAATGGGCAGGTATATTTCATTTTTTTAACGATCTTGACAAAGATAATGAACTATGCTCATTGAGGCTAGGTACTACCAAAGGATGAGATGAATCGAAGGATTGCCGTACCTTAGTCGAAATCATGTTTAAGGTGGAAACCTGCACGGTGGGAGGAGTAGGATAAGGAAAACCCCCCATGATTGAGGAATCCTTGAGAAGACCTACACCTATACTCTCAAAATTATTTTGTCCTAGAAAATAAACATTATTTGTTGCGACATTGTTGAGACCTAGAGTTGTATAATCAAGTTGGTCAACATTGATAATATTTCCTTGATGGGGAAATAGTAAGATACAAAACACCAAAGATGTGATGGTATTCATTTCATAGAACCAACTATGACCAAGTAACAAATTATAATCCATGGGTGAGTCAATTACTTCAATATCAACCGAAATAGTCTTACGCTTCAAAGTCACAATGAAAGATGCAAGAGTCTGTGAGGTTGGAAACCATGTCCATCAAACTCCTTCAGGGTGGTAGGGGATGGGGTAAGTATAGGATAACCAAGGGATCTCCTTCAAGGAAAAGACATGACACAAGTTGATGCTCCCTCATCCAAACAATACGATGGATGTTCTTTCCACCATCCAAAACAATACGATGGGTGTTCTTTCCACCATCCAAAACTTGAATTTGGAATGCTAAGGGGTGGGATAATTTCTCCTTAAAATAATCTAGGTTAAATGTAATCAGGTTCGACTCCTCAAGATCCATGACTCCAATGGATGAAAACATGGTTCTACGTTGATTTGGAAAGTGTTGTAGAGCTTTGAGGGTTGACATAGTGCAAGGTGCTTGTGCCAAAATCTTCAACTATGTTGTAATTTTGTGCAGTGTAAGCATTTGGATTAAATATCGCTTTTCGAATTAGCTCTTGGGCGGGTGTAATGCTGCATTAGAAATGAACTTCTCAATACGAAGAGGATTGGAAGATGGATGAGGAGTAGATTTAGAAGGTTTTTCGAAAACATTCCCTTTAGTATTATCACCTAGAGGAGTGTCATACGTATTTTAACGAGTTTTGACATTGATCGTCCTAAACATGTAAACCTCATAGGCGCTTGTGGAAGCATCCCATGGTGGGAATGGCTTGGGTCGATTCCTTGTGGGGGAACATGGTTTTGTTCAACCAAATGTTGTTTTTGAACCAGTTGGGAGTTACCATTTAGATATCTAGAAACAACCTCATGACGAGGGAAGTATTTCATGTAGTGGTATTTTTCACAAATCATACAAGGAGATTTAGGTTTCCTTGTCGATTGAGTATCAACAAACTTAGGATTATCCTGCTCATTAGAAGTTTTGTTGTATTTTCCCTTGTTTTTCTTCTTATCTCTTGGTTGCAGAGATGAACTAGATTGGACCGCATTCACCTCAGAGGTTTGAGCAAGAGAAGAAGTATTTGTGGTGCTTGTAATAGAACTATATTTTGAAGTAGTTTTTGATAGATCATTCGACAGACGAGGAGCATTAGGGATCATATTGTAAAGTGTGTCGGACTGATAGTAAACCAACTCTAAATCCCACACATGGTTGGTAGCCTGCTCCTCAGTAACTACATTTCCTATAGAAACATTGCAGACGATGGGAGCTAATAGAGACTTTGTAAACCAATCCATCAGGAGTTGGTCCAGAATTGAACTTTAATCAATTGTCTCCATCATCTACACTCATGAATATGATTAGAGATGTGGGTAGAAGAGGATTGTCAGAGAGAGATCAAAAGTTCTGTACCGGTCTCGTACCATACAGGCAATTGAAAATGCATTAGGGAATCCATGGCAATAGATTTAAAGTCAAAAAAAGAGTTACGTGGCAGTTCAATGTACCATTTTGTTGCTGCACCCATAAGTGTTCTTTGAAAAAGTATAAGATGAATAGAATCATCCATCAAAGAGTTGGAAGAACACCATAAGTGGAAAGTTATAACATGATTTTTAGGACCCTCCCATATTTTTCCATTAAATTTCAGAATGTCAGATGGTAATTTGGTAGGGATGGTGGGCCAAAATGGGGAATGAAGAATGGGATCGTTTGTTAAATGCGATAGATCTGGTAGATCTAATGTAGATAAGAATGGTCATTTTCGGTTAGGTTGTTGATACTGGTGATAACCATATTGTATAAGAACACTAGTAGGACCATATCTAGGTTGTGGCGAGGTGACAAAACTAGATGATCCTCCCATATATGGTGATTGTCCGGGTTTCTACCTATGTAAGTTTGTTTTCATGTTTTTCCAACCATCTACTGTGATTAAAAAGATGGACCTCCTATGTACTTCAGTTTTCCTATTTGTCCCCCTATGTATGGAGGTGGAAGGGACTGTTTGATTTGAATCATGGGGTTTATGGATTGATAGGGCATAGTTCCTTGTAGAGGTATGCCCACCAGATTGGGTTGAATCCACAAAGAATTCACAACTCTTGGATATGGATGCCTAGGATACATAACAATGGTAGTAGGCATAGAAGGACTTGCAGGAGTGGTTTTCCCCCATGATTTTTGATGTTGCAACCATGTAGTTTCCCCCAAAACAAAAGTTTTCCCAACAAATAAAGGTTTCCCCCTAGATGAAGGTTTGCCTCCCATTGAAGATTGACCTCCAATGTAAGGAGTACTAATTTGTGATGTGTGAGGAAGATATTGAGTAGCTTGTGTAATCTTGGTTGTGTGAATGAATTTACTTCTTTCCATTCAACCGATGGGATGACCAAGCAAATCACATGGCGTGTGCATGTGTGGAAAAAATGAAGCAAAAATATTACTTGAATCATGTGCAAGAGGATATAAATGCAAAAGTGGTTGAGCCAAGGTCACCTGGGTCAGCAATCTTTCTAGTAAAGAATAAGAACCAACAATATAAACTACGGGAGTTGTGGAAAAAGATAAATTTCCAAGTCCTTCAGGAAAACCAAAAATAAGTGGGTTCATGCCAAAGGATGGTGTATTGGTTGAACCGATCGATAAATAGTAAGAAGAAAAGGAATCAACATATCTCATGGATGGTGGATCAAAGAGTGGTTGGCCAAGTGGATCAGTAAATGGAGGATTCAGAAAATATGGCAGGATTTCTATGAAGGTTAGGACCATTCTTCAACATGATGGCCACTTCCAAGAGCAACGCTCCCAATTTCAGAAGTGTGATCTGAGATCATTGCTTTGTAAGAAATATTATTTTTTGGTTCTTAAGTGTCATGTTCCATACTTTGTATACTATGAAAATTTTGATCCTAAGGTTGAATATATATAAAAATAAACACACTTTATGAAAACTAAAAGAATTCAACCAAGAGAAAACATATTCAAAGACATTTTGAAGATGGGATATCAAGATTCCAACAAAGAATTGAGAAGAAACTACCCTGACCTCCACATAAAAACCCTTCTCGGTGCAAGAAACCCTCACTTTCTTGGGATCACCCTCCAAGGGTACTGAGATTGTGATACGACGTATACCCCGGGTACTATGGGAATCCCCCCATATTCACCTATGTAGGTACCTAGGAAAGGAGACTAAGGTTACTAACTCACAATCAA
>JASDQU010681234.1:12452-23833 GCA_032191745.1 Picea mariana
TTTGTCATGCCATTTCCGGTGGTATGTGGAATGTCACATAACTCCTCACGGTTTGAGAGTTATGGCCCTACGAAGTTGAAGGACCCCCATGTGATGGCTTGAAGCCCCATAAGGTCAAAGAAGTCAAAGTGCCTTAAAAGAAGAAATCATTATTTAAATGATAAAGTAAAGTGACAAAGTCAAGGTGGATTATTTAAATAACAAAGAGAAGTAAAAAAATCAAGAAGGAATATTTAAATGATAAAGTATTGGAGAACTTTCTATTTATGGAAAGTGGTTAACCCTAAAATAAGGAAAACATGTTAAGTGAACTAGAAATGGGTTAAGTGACCTAAAAATGGGTTAAGTGACCTAGAGAATGAAAGTATAAATAAGATAGCAATGGTCTCTTGTAAATCATCATTTTTTTGGATCAATGGAGAGCTTCTTGTGAGAATATCTTTTGGAGTATTGATGGAGAGCTTCTTGTGAGAGCTTCTTGTGAGAGCATTTTGGTGTGGATCTCTTGAGCATGATTGAAGATCTATTATGAGAAAGAGAGCGTGAGGAGTATCTCATGGACACATCAAAGTTTCAGCAATGTCGGAGATCTTGATGGCAAAAGTCTCGGAGCTTCATTTCTGGTGCGTACGCGAGTTGTCTGTGTATAGGGTGCGTATACACAAGTTGTCTGTGCACAGGGTGCATACAGTACGCGGGATGTCAGTGTATAGGAAGCGTATAGTGGATAAAATCATGGAGAATTGTGGTTGAGCTGATGACAAGCTGTTGAAGACTGAAGCAGGTTCCAAATCTACATTCTATGGGCTCAGATTTGCCACTGAGACACTAGTATGGTTACATTATTGTCTTGATGGATAGTATTGCCTGTTTTGTTGTGAATGCCTAGGGAATTCTTGGTATGGTTGCTATGATGTGGTTTATGTTGGTTGATGGAGTGAGCAGTACTCTTATGATTCAGTACTGATATGATGGCTATAGCATGTTGATCGTTTATGCATAATTGAGTAGCATTCATATTGACTGATTGTGGAGCATGAGTAAGCTATTGGAGAGCTTGGATGTGTTGTGGTTGGATGGTGGTTAGTTTGGATAGTGAGAAACACACGAGAATGATAAATTGGTTGTAGAGGATTTGAGTTGATCGTGAAGGATAAACCCTAATAGCTCAGAAGGTATACAGAGGTTGTTGTATACACTGGTCGTGTACATACGCGAGCTATAGTGAGCTAGGGCGCATACACACACGGGTTGCACTACTGACAGGTCGCGTACCTATTGTAGATTGATATCTGTTGAGGATTGATTGTTGCCTCATCTCAGTTGGTGTTGAGGATGTAAGCTGAGTCTTGCATTATAGAGTCGGTGCTCTTATAGAGTTGTACTCTATTCAGTTGTTGCTGAAAAACCCCAAGGATTGTAGTCTGTAATAAAAAGAAAATTGTAAATACATCTTGTGTTCTTTGTGTTCCTTGTGGTGATGACTTGTTGATGATATATTGTTGATATATGTTGCTGATATGTGTTCACATCTAACTGGTTATAAATGACAGCAATGAGTAANGTATGTGTGTCCAACATCCTTCTGATATAAATAATCTTCCATCTAAATCTTCCATAACTGATAGTTTTGGCCATTAAATTTCTCTACCCTAAACTTTTCATCTTCTGCCATTGCTCCCAATCGAACCAGGAACCCTCTTTTCCTGCGAGTTACCTTTCGCTCTAATACCAGTTGTTAGAAAAACATGAACGTGGAGCAATAAAATAAAACAAATGCATAAATAAAACACAAAATATACACAATATAATAGAGACACAGATATACGTGGTTCACCCAATGTGGGCTACGTCCACCAGTTAAATTTCTAGGTCCTTCCTTTTTATTATCCAACAAAATGAAGGGATACAACCTACAACTCAACCACGGTAACTTCCTCTTCTTCCTCTCACAGTATCCTCTCTCATAATACAATAATCACACACATACACAACTGCAATACAATTCCCTCATAAAAGAGGGTTTCCTTCTAGGGAAAAAAACCCTAACATAACTTCTACCATCAGATCTGCGACCTTATAATGAACGGTCCAAATTGACTCCGAAATTACATTATTTTACAAGGAATTTTTTTCCAATCCCCCCCCCTAGGCGATAGTTGTGGGGGGGAAATCCCCCCCACACCCCCCATCAGGGAATGGGGTCCAAGCATGGCTTAAACAAACCTCTAAATCAGGAAGATAATCAAGCTCCACAACCAACACTTTTTTCCCTATTTCACCTTGGTGAGTGTCATAGTTTCCTAGTAAGTGGCCATCCTTAGGAAAATGGTTTCTACTCGGGGGTCTCCTTCAAGGGTCATTGTACCATTCCCTCTCACACTTGCCACCTTCCATCACTTCTTCCTTTTTCTCTCCCAACCTTTTAGGTTTTTGGGTTTATTGGCCCAAGAAGGGCAT
The DNA here is from genome assembly GCA_032191745.1 of Picea mariana. Classification (NCBI taxonomy): domain Eukaryota; kingdom Viridiplantae; phylum Streptophyta; class Pinopsida; order Pinales; family Pinaceae; genus Picea; species Picea mariana. The sequence continues at coordinate 14,913 of JASDQU010681234.1, forward strand.
GTACCTCATTTCATAGGAAGAAGGGCCCATTAGGCTTAGAGGTACCCTAGCAAGAACATCATGCAAGAAAGGCTCACCCTGGGATCTCGAGAGAAATGAAATGCTTCTCAAAAAATGAAAGTAAGGGACCCATAAAATAAATAATTAATCAATTACTTAAACTTTTCAAGGTAGAGCATTTGTGGGCTATGGATTTCCTTTTTAGTGCCCCTTATTTACTTCAACTTGGAAAGGAATCCAAACAAAGGTAGTGCGTATGAATTTCCCTTTTAGTACCCCTTATTGTCTTCAACTTGATGACACATGCAAAGTAAATGGCTAATAAAGGGTTTGGAAAAAATATGCCTTAAAAACAAAAAAGAGAAAAGAGACGCGGCTAGCCCTTAACAAAGGCGCCCATAAATGAGACAATATGAGCCCTTGTATGTCATGAAACCCCATACCTAGAATTCTAGCCCCATCCACTTCACATTCATTACATGACCTGGAGAGGCTTCTCCTTGGAAAATCCCCCTACTTGAGGAATTAGTTTACCCAATAGGGCCCTATGACACCCCTCCCATATCCAAATTTGGAAAATTGTAGAAGGTCTTTGAGAATTTGTTTATTTTGAAAAGGGGGGATTTGATGAACATGTTCATGTGTTTCTTTTATTATATATGGCTTACTTGGCATGATATTGTGACTTGTGGACCCTTGGAGGGCGTACTTTCTTGTCTTCGCAAGTCCTTGACAGCTGAAAGTTGGATCATGAAGGCACAAGGTCACTTGGACCTTCATTTGGTGAATGAATCCCACAAGTTTGATGATGCACCCCCTCTCTTTTAGACAACCTGGAAGAGGGATGTTGCCTTTGGAGGCACTTGATTATCCCTTGGAGGTGACTTGCTAGCATTCTTATCCCCGACACTTGCCTTCGGAGGCCACTTTCTACTCTTCTGGAGAATGACGTCTCACTTAGAATTCTAGGGTTTGATGGTGATGGATTATTTGATGATGCCTTGACATGTTTTTATGGAGGAATACCCTTGCACCTTTAAGAATTGACCTTTGGAGGCCCAAGGTCTCCCTCAAATAGCTCAATGACTTCCTCACTATGCCAAAACGTCACCCCTAGAGGGCACATTGTCATCTTTTAGGGCTTGCTTATTTTGTAAAATTAAATTGTAATTTGTAAAAGGGAAAATTAGGAGGTAGACCTCCCTAATTTGTGTGGACAAATTGTTTTTACAAGGTGATGTATAAAAGGAGACCTTGTCACTTTCATTTTAGACATATCACACTTGAGAATTTCATATCTCTTGGCTGAAATTTTCGCCCCTCTTGGGAAAATCACATTTTTTCTCTCTTATGCTATTTTGGATGCTACTACTTCTCTTGTGGAAGAAGTGGTGCACTATCTCTCTTGGATGCTTGTTCTTGCTTTGTGGTGGAATATTCTTGGTAGAAGAGGGTTTATCTTGCTATATGTTGGAATTGGAAAGGAATTTTTTGCATATTGTTAGTTTTTCTTCTTGTTTCATGGTTACTCTTGTCTAAACCCTTGGAGGCGTATAAAGGCATACACCCTCCACTAAGATCTATCACATTTGTCTTGGATAAGTTAATTTGCAAAGGTTGCTAGGAGGAGTAAAAAGGCTTACACCCTCCTAGATTTACCTTAATAGTTTTGTTTTCCCTAAGGAGTAAAAAGGCTTACACCCCTAGGGAGGTAACACAACTAACCCTTACAACACAAGACTCCATAACCCAATTGATAAGGCACTAGTCTAATTTTCATTGGAGATCTAAAATCATTGCATTGGTATATGTAAAAAATAGATGTTTTGCAATTGTCTAAGTTGTAAGTTGTTCTTAATGTTACAATCTTGCTTGAGCCTCTAAGGCGTCTTATTTAGCCAATTGATTATGTTGTTATAAACTTGTTGCTACAACCATTAGGGATGTTGCAAATTTTCTCGTATCATCTTTTGTCACTCTTTCTACCGCTGAAAATTGCAAGAAAATAGTGCTAATTATTCTCCTTGTCAAGAGATTTCATTTGGGTGCTTTGCTTGTGAATTTCAGTGGATAGAACTTGCTATTGTAGAAAAAGTTTGTTACAGCCACAAGGCTTCCCTAATATATTTATGATAACATCATTTTTCATCCTTATTTTTCAATCAAAAACTTGTGTTTAAGTATTGGGATATTATCTACATGATTAGGGCTTGATTACCTAATGATTATTTGATGTTTTGGATGGTTAATTTTGCAACTAGTAACATCTTTATTTGTTGATATATATATTTCCATACCACTGCAGTTTGGGACAACAAGCTTATCTTGTTGATTCCCCATTGATTTAAAGCTTGATTTATCATCTTTTGTCTTGTTCCAGGAAGGGCTAACATTGTTTTGCAGGTGCAAAACACTTGGCAACCATCTCCTCCTTCACAAGACTCTTTTCCATTCTTCATCTCCAAGCTTGACCTATAGGGGTTTCACTCATCATCATATCAATTTTTATATCAATCTCCCTAGGGTCACTGGGATTCCCCCCTTGTGGTGATTTTATCATCACTAAAGTGAGGGGAGTGTCTATATAAGGTAATAGTGGGTAGGTACTCCCATAGTTGTCACACTTTCGTGGATTGGGTTGGGATTTTCCCGATCTACAAATTGTGCGATAAAAACTCTAAAGTAAACTTCATGCATGGAATTGTAAGGACATTTCCTTTGTTGAGAAGTTGATGCTTGTTGATTGAATTTCGTGAGCTTCACACATATATTATATCCCTTTCTAGTTTCCTAGCAATATTCAATTTTGGTCCTTGGAGCAGATTCTTCAATCATATATATGTTCTAATTATGATGAGGTGAGGGAACTTCTGATGATTCCTTGGGATGTGTGCACCATGCACAAGGACAAGAGTAGACTTGACTTGATTGTTGTTACCACACAGGGTAGTATTCTTTCTACCAAGCGGGTGGCCAACTTATTAAAGTGTTCCACTATTTAGGCATCAATTGATCACTGCCCAACATTTTGGGAAATTTCAAGGAGCTTTTGGCTTGTGTGATATTATTTCTATACTTGTTCCATTTTGAAGGGATTATGGATGGAGCTTTGGGTTCCCTCTTTAGCAGTCTAACACTTGGATATTGTACTCACTCTCGCACCATTTTCATTCCTTGTGCCTGGTTCTTAATATGATACAGATTTCAAATGATTTGGAGGGAAAATAGGTATGCATTCTTCATAATGTTTGGTATGCTCGTCTGTCTTATAAGATGCAAGTTTTTTCATGGCTAGTGATGTATCAAAGGATTCCATCCAAGGCCCACTTGGTCAAGACTGGAATTTTGGATGGCCTTTTCCCTATGTTTCATTGATTAAAGACTACAAAACATATTTTTTGGGAGTGTCGATTTGCTAATAGTTGTTAAGATTTTTTTGTAGGATTGATATTCAATGTTTCTTCAAGGTCACATTCATTGGAGGGTTTCCTTATTTGGAAACTACCATATTTTTTCCATTCTACCTTTTATGGATTTGGTATTATTTTAGGATTTTTGCTTTATTCATTCATTGGAAGATCTGTTATAAATCTATTTTTAAGAATGAATCTAGCTCATTATTTTCCGTTTGTTTGTTGTGGTGTGATGATGTGTGCCACATTTGGGTAAGGGTGCTTTGTTGATCAAATATGCCAAGACTTTAGACCCACATCATACTCTGATTTTATTTATGTTTTAGGTGCTCTATATAAGATGATGTGATTTTCATTGTATATACCCTTCCACTTTTGCTCTGCAGTTTGTAAATACTTTCTTGTAAATATAAGGCATATTTTTCAACAACAAAAATGTCATTGTTCACATCCCACACATTGATAATATAGACCTATTTCCACACTAACATCTAATGCTACTCCTTGTATGCTTCTCTTCTCAAGGTAAGTCCCTAAGGCAAGTAGCATATAAATGCCTTAGTTATATGTTTCCCTCTATCATTCTAATATTTGGGAGTTCTTCCCCGTTCCAATTTTAGTGGTGGAGCCAATGGGGTCCTCTATTGCATAGCAAGGTGCAAATGCAAACACTCCTCCTCCTTATCACTATCAACTTGGAATATGCCTATTGGTGCCATTTTGAACAAAATGCTAGTAGTTTGGACCCAAAGAAGGTGGTATGACTTGATTCCTAATTGTTTCCCTAGGTGAAGCCTTGTTTTCTTAGCTTTGTGACTGTTGCAGTAGATGAGCTATCCCATATGCTATGATCACTTGGTATTTTCACATAATCCCTTGGCATTACAAAAAATTTATGAACCACCACCTTAGAACAAAACAACTCTTATTATTGTCTTCCTCCACCCTCCTACTAGTGTAGATTCACTTTGAACAATTGCTTCACCCTGGGTCTATGATCCAAAATTTGTGGATTAAGATAAGGATGAAAACTCGATGGCTCACTTCATGAAATAATCATCCATGAATCTACATATGATTCATAATAAAATAATAGATATTTGTGAATATGAATAGATTATATGGGATTGATGAAGTGAGGTATAGTGGCATGTATATAAATACACATTGGGGTGATAAGCCATAAATTTTGGGAAAAGATACAACTTATCATTTTACAACATAAATGTAAATTATAGCCTATGAATACTATTACATAATATTTGTTTATACCACTATAGAAATTATTGGAATATACCCTAGGTATATTACAACTCCTCTCCCTCAAAATGTTTTGTCCTCAAAGCATGGGAAGAGAACAACTTTTTAGATAGAATGATCCATCTTCTTGCAACATATGCATATTTTCTAAAGTTGAGAACATGAGGTGATGTGATTTATCAATATTTGAACAATATTGTTGCATTGTGAAAGGATCAATCCATCCTAGGTGTAATCTTTTTGGAACTCTCCATTGATAAAATTCTTGATTTTAACTTCTTTCATTTTGACTTTGAATTGTATTGATCTTATGATGCTTCGATATGTAATAAAAACATTGACTTTGGTTAGGTAACTAATTTGGATTTGGTATGTTGATTCTTGTCGTTCTACGACCTCTATAATTTGGGTGACGATAAAATACTTTGGGAAGTTGATCCTTCTTAAACTCATATTTAATCTTTTCATGATTCTATTGTGTCATCATGTTAATATTTGATATTTTTGTATTCACTAGTGTGTCAACATCCTTTGTCTAAGAGATGGATTCATAAGTAGTCAATGATGGATCTTCAACTATAATTGAATTTGTAAGTGTCGCCTTGTTGTTGAATTGTTTCTCAATATTTATTTCTATATGATCGTCATTTGATAAAACTTTGTTAATAGTGAAGCTTTGATTTTTAGTTTTTATCAATTCCGTGAAAGTTTATTTATCTACAGTTTTGATTTCTAAAAACTTCCTTGATTTACTTGCATTTATGGATGTCTCTATCTACTTTTGGAATTGATATATCCTTAAGTTTTATTTTTTTGCTTTTGTAAACAAGGTTTGATTACAATTCTTCAAATTATTGATTTCCTTGTCCTTTTTTGACAAGATCTTGTCAGAAAAATTCTTGGTATCCCGCTTCTCTTATGATGCTTGATCAAATTAAATCACAACATCTTGCATATTGTCTATATCTTATGATAAGGGAACTTTTTTGTGTGATTTCATTGTAACGTCCTGAGATGTTATCTTCTTCCTATTCTGGTAAAATATTAAGTATTTCCTTTTTAAATTTAAGGTGAAATAATTGAATGCTTCCATCCATGTTCAACCTAAAATGATATTGATGTTTTTGCACATAATGAATACTTTTAATTGGGATCCAAAAGTACAACCACCAATTGACACTTGTAGATTTTTTACATCACAATTTTTTTTTTGTTTATTAAAAAGTAACTTTTCCATTATGTTTCGTTCGTATATATGTAATCGATTAGCCAATTTGACATTAATATAATTGTTACTTTCTTTTAGAGTAATAGCGATAATAATGGGTTTTCCTTCGAAAACCCGTTTATCTTTAACATAGAGGAAACACTTACTTTAGAATTGGTACTTAGTCAATTTGAGATTAATGTAATGGTCACTTTCTTCCAAGGTAATAGCGATGATACTAGATTTACCTTCAACAATTCCATTTACATTTAATATAGAGGAAACCTTTACTTCAAAATAGGTAGGAATACATATTCTTCCTTTTCTTATATCATAAATCATGGTTATAAGTACTTCTTAATAATATTTAACTCTTTAATTTAGGGTCATGCTTCTCAAGGGACAGTTCAAAGCGGTGGTGGCTAGGGTTCTACCATAGTTGCGTGCAAAGATCTCTTCTCATCCTGATCCAACCATCCATGGCTAGTAGTATTCTCTATGGTTTTTTAAGATCCCCCCTGCTCAGTGGCAACCACCCAGATTGGATCTTCATTCCCTACAAATTATTCTATGAGCATGGCCATGACAATCTTAGCTTCATCCCCCTCTAGTGCACCTAGTAATTAGGTAGAAAACAATCTTGAACAGTCTATGGGAGCCAATTTGGACAGATCTGGTTCTCTTCCCGCTAATTGCAATCTAAGTAAAGCCTCTTTCATCTATCTTGTGAATAATGGCTCGCGTTCTTCACGTTTTCTGGTTTGGGAGGCTCTAGCCATAACTATTCTCATAGTGAAAAATGATGTAGATTAGGCAGCCTTTTATAGCACCAATGTTTTGGGTTGTCGTTTCAACAATCTCTAGCCTCATTTAATAGATATGGACAAATGGATTTTAGATTCATGGAAACTAAATTTAAAAGAGAAGAACTTTATTTATCCTTGTGAAAGGATTTTTAATTGTTGTGTTTAATCTTGCTAAAGACAAAGATTTGGTTTTAAACTTTGGTCCCTGGTTCTGTAGAAGTTCAAGATTATACATGAAACCTTGGACTCCATCTTTCGACCCATTGACAGATACTCTTTCTAGGGCTCATGTGTGGGTTAGACTTCCAAATTTTCCTTTGATTTTTGGGCTCAAACTCCCTTCGACCCATTGGAAGATACTATTATGGAAGTACTGAAACAAAGTGATGAAGCACCACTACATGCACCCACAATTGTGTGGAAATGAATTTTAGAAAAGGGTTTCCGACAAAAATAATTCAAAAAGGTAAGAACTACTCTTGAATGCAAAAGATTGATTATAAACATGTTCATTTTCATTATAGAGCTTGATTTGGAACAAATCTTTTAGCAACAAATTGTCCAAAAGGGGCAAGTCAAGATAAAAAGCATCAGTGAAAATCAACCTGGTTGGTTGGAGCCAAGGAAAAACCACCTAAATAGGACCCTCCCATGGGAGAGCCAAAAGCGGAAATAGAGGAAACTAAGGACACCTCAAAACAAGTGAGAGATACTCCTTCAAAAGAAGACTCTCAACAAGGATTGGTGGAAGAGGAACTTGATATTCACTCAAATGGAGATCAAGATGCAATTAAAGAAATTTGGGTAGATCACGCTGAAGATAATGAGATACAACAACAATTAGAATCTCCAAATCGAGACAAATTAGGAATGGTGGGAATAACAAGCACCTCATCAAAGACAAAGGAAGCTTGGACAACAGTGGAGAAAAAAAAATCCCTCAATTGCACAACCAATGGTGACAAGAAGTCGGGCCTTCTTAGTCATGAAATATTTATGTCTTTTATTATCTCAAAAAAATTGTCAAAATTTACTCAACTAAGAAATATTGGGATGAAGTCTTTTGTGGACATAAGTATTGATTCAGATTATTTCTTAGGAACGATATGAAGGAAGAAATATAACATAGATATACCAAAGAAATACACGAAGATATGGCAAGGAACACAATAATATAGTAAATCTCATATTCTATTAATGATTGTCTGAAATACAAAAGACTGTAAAATGCAAAAACACAGAAGCTAGCTAGAATGGTGGTAGCTTATCTCTGAGAAGAGATGTGTCGGCGACGCTCATTCACAAGAAGCTGATTGCAATGAGGCTCCAAAGGCCTTTTTAACATAAATCATAAATGAGAAAACCCTAAACATAAAAAAAACTAACCCTAGGAGATGAAGCACCAAAAGGCATGTGGGCCCTAATGGGCTAAGTTGGTACATCAACTTATCGGGGTTGTAAAGTTTGCATACGATCTCCGTTTTAGGAGCACGATAGCTCGTTGGAAAGAACTATCTAAGGACTCCACATGTATTCGTCATACTTTGGATAAAGCCTACAGTGTCACAGTGTTGCGCCCAAAAAATGTTGTTTAGGGCCTCAAAACGGACCCAACGGTTTAAGACCCGAAAAGTTGTAGAAAAACTGTCAAAATGGAAACTGGTCTTTGAGCTAGTGGAATAGGTGGGTGGCTACATATATCCACTTGGATCAAGTATTTTATGTATTTAGTAGATAAAGAGCTGGCAATTTTTTCTAAAGTCCAAGGCCAATAAATTATTTTGTAATCGTGATGTGAACCTTTATTAGAGCGTTTACTAATACAAATATCTCCCAGTTAAAAAATAATTAATTGTTTAATATAAAATTTAATTTAAAACTTAATGAAAACACACAACTGTAAGTGTCCCACTAGAATTTGTGTTAAGCCCTAATATTGGCTCATTACCCCTTAATTGGGGCATATTATATTAGTAATGTTATTTTATTTATGTCGGCTTTAGGCCATTAGTTGTAATTATACCTCCTAGTCTTCTATATATACCAATGAGACATTTTCATTTTGACTCATCATGTACTTGAACATTTAAGTGGGGTAAAAGGAGGTTGCCCCCTCAAAAAGGATTATTATTTGAAATTATCTCGTTTTCAAGGCATTGAGTACTTTTTCTGAGGTTTTTCTATGCTATATTGATATCTGGTTCTTAACATATGGTATCAGAGCTCAAGGTCTTG
>JASDQU010681234.1:27368-40284 GCA_032191745.1 Picea mariana
TTGACGGAGCCAATAACTCCATCCGCATGCGAAGCGGTCGATGGTTTGGATGGGTCGTTAGTGGCACGGGTGGCATTCGGTATCAACTCATACAGAGTACCGGATTGTGAATAGACTAAGTCTAGGTACTGAGCTCGGGCGATGGCTTCTTCCTCAGTGACCACGCCGCCCATGGCAACATCACGAGCTATTTGGGGTAATAATGATTTCGTGAACCATTCTGCTAATAACTGGTCGGGGTTGACCGCTTTAATTAGCCTTCGTCGTCTTCTCCATTCATGGATATGATCAGAGATGTGTATGGAAGTTGTCTGACGAAGAGAGGTTAACAGTTCAGTACCCGTTTCATATCGGATGGGCAGTTGGAAATGAGTGAGGAAGGACATAGCGAGGGAGTTGAAATCGTGAAAGGATGCGCGTGGTAATTCAATATACCATTTCACGGCGGAACCCGTAAGTGTTCGTTGGAAGAGACGCAAACGAATCGAGTCGTCCATGAGGGAGTTTGATGAACACCACAAATGGAAGGTCATTACGTGGTTGATTGGGTCTTCTCCCGACTTTCCGTCGAATTTCGGGATATCAGAGGGTAGTTTTGCTGGGATGGCTTGCCAAACTGTAGAGTGATGAATGGGATCATTCGTTAACCGAGATAAATCTGGAAGGTCCAGGGTGGATAAAAAGGGTAGTTGTCGGTTAACCTGTGGGTAATGCTGGTGTGGCAGAGGGAAACCAGTGGGGCCCAATACTGGGTTATGTGGATAGTTATAACTCGTGGGCCCTCTCATGTTGGGTTGGTTTTGACCAAGGTACATAGGATTTGAGATGTTTTGAGAAGTATTTGTGAGCAGAGGATAACCTGATGGGTTTTGTGGATTATATGTTGGGTTGGGCATTTGTCCAAGGGGGGGTTGTTGCGAAGTCTGAACGTTTTGCCCCGTGGAGGCATGTGGGTTTCCTTGAAAGGGAACGCTCCACGGATTAGGTGCGGCGGACACATTTTGTCCTTGTGGTTGATGGTGGACTCCGACTTGAGGGTGCCCCCCAGCGTGAGGGTGCCCCTCGAATGGAATTTGCCCTCCGGTGGGAGGATGCCCCCCAGCTTGAGGTAGGGTTCCCGGGATTTGAGGGCCAGACGTAAAATATTGGCCAATATTGCCGATTGGGTTAGGGGCACCAAGGGCAGTCCCTCCGGGTTGTTGGATAGGTATGGAACTTCCCTGTACTATTTGAGTAGTGGTTTGGGCAGTGGTGATAGAAGATGCGTTCAGTGCCCTAAATCCAAAAGGGAGATTAGGTCTTGGTGTTACAGGTGTACCAATCGGGGCTTGATTAACTACCGCATTACCGACAGGGATGTTTGGAATGTGCGGGGCCATTGTGGACTAGGCCATCTGGAGGGGAATAGTAGGTCTCGGACCGATGGGTGGTACGTTCGGGCCAATGGGTGGTATGTTCGGACCAACGGTTGGTGTGACTATAAAAGTGGTAGCACCGATGAAGTGATTTGGGGGTACCGTATAGGAGGAAGATGCGTCAGCACCTTCTCCTGTTCCATAGTGATCTTGCACCAAGCATGGTGTGCTCCGAACAATGTCCGCAGTCCAAAAACGGTCATCGGGTAAAGGGTTTTGAGGGGACCCGGCCGGAACGTTAGAAGGGTTAATGACAACAAATTCTCCAGCAGAATTTAGGTGGAGGATTTGTCATTCGTATCCCTCCAGGATGCGATAAGCTTCCAGGGATTCCGAGACAATTCTAAAATTCTCCAAAGGGATGGGAACTTCTTCCTGAGAAATTGTGGTGTTTTGAACCTCTCTCTGTTGAGGAGATTGTTCCGTAGAATGTCTGGGTAAAGGGATGTCTCCTTCCATATCTTCTGGAGGAAGTCCCTGTAGCCTCCGCTAGCGTCATGGAGGGTCGATGTTGGTGGACAAGAGTCGACGAAAGAAATCTATGGCCAACTAGCAAAAAGAAATAGCACACGCTAAAAAATCTAAGAATCACAACCAAGCAAACATGACCTTCTTTTGATGACCGTACTAGTTGGTGATGAAATCCAACGTTGCGTGATCAAGTCCAGAAGGGGTGGGGATAGGGTGGAACAGTTACAATGGCGACCTGCTTAACGGAATTTTGGTGCAAGCTTCCACGCAGTAATTGTGGATTTACCCTCCAAGGAGCCTGAGTGAGTTTGACCAATGTCTGTTCCAGGTACAGTGAGACTTCCTGTCACCGTCACCTTGTGTAAGAACCTGAAGATTATGGCCACTAAGGTTACCAATTTGCAGTCAGCCCCTGGGCGGGAACAGTCGACAGTTCGATCCGAACGTACGGACAAGGTATCAAGCCCGAAATCAACTAAGAAGATTCCACGCAGTAATTGTGGATTTACCTCAAAGTGACCCCCATAATACGATCAGACCACCACAAACAGTTAAACCACGGAGGGTTAGTCCCCGTAGCTCACCTGAATGAAACCTCGTGCGTAACCCCTGTGTGAGAGGGGGATCCCAAGCAGACTTATACGATAACTGGATTTACTCTCCCTAAATCAGGATGCTAATGTTTGTTTTTGAAACTTTGGAGAGTTATGCTCACAACCCTAATCCAAAGTACTACACCTATTCTACTGTTGGTGGAGGATTCTAGTAAAGAAAAAGTTCTAGATGATTTTTAATTAACGTTAATTTTAGTGGCTGTTCTTTACGCAAAAGGGGTGCATGGAAGTGAAACAAGTGGAATTAAGACTCTGACCCAAAGAGTGCATCAAGCATGATAAGCAATCATTTTCTTTCGATGAACATCTAGCTAAGGGAGAGAGAGAGTTCTTTCACTAACAAGCACAACTACGGAATGCTCTCAAATGATTCTTTTCTCAATCAAATTCTGATGTAATGAAAAAAATTTCAAATGCCTTCTAATATGCTCAATCAATTATTAAGATATCTTTATTGTTTGCGTATGGATGATGATTAATGCAATCACAATGCTTATCTTCGCTAATTATCTTCTTGGTATGAATGAAAACCAAACTAGCATAAGCAAGAGTAACACAAACAATACACCCTTCGTATCAATCAAACGAAAAAGTGAAAGAAAGGAAACAATCAAAGAGAAAACAAAATTTTAATACCCAAAAAGAAAAAATTGAAGAATAAGGACCTTGACTCAAAGCACAATGGAGAGGTCTATAGGCCTTTGATGACCTTCACCAAGATTTTTCACTCAGCTGATGAGGAGAGAAGAACAATGCATAAATCTCAAATTTCACTCAACAGGGAAAAACTTAATGAAAATAGTGAAGAAGGATGTAAGATCCAATCAACAAGGTGTTTATCCTTCAAAAAGACAGATATCAAGGTAAAAAGGAAGAAAAATTGACTCTCAAGATCACTCAACAGAAGAACACAGAGGCAGAAATCCAAAAAAATGCAAATTTGGAAGGTTTCTGGGCCAAAGGAGGCTGACGCTCTGTTGCCAAGGGCAAAGAGCGTTATAGTGCTCTGTGCAAAGCTTCTAGAAGTGTCGGCGCTCTGTTAACACTGGGACAGGGGCGCCAGGGTCTAAAAGTTCCAGAAATGTCAAGAAAATTCAAAAATTGAAGTTCCAACTTGACAAGTATGATGAATATGATGGGACGAGGAGCCAATAAGCTCATGAAACTAATCAAAGAGGGGTAAACCAGGTCTGAAACAATCAAGGGATAGAACAAGGCCAATGAGGAGAAAAATCCAAACAAGAGGTTTTGAATCGAGGCTATCTCCCCAGTGGAGTCGCCAGTTTCTGTTGTAGGAAAATCTGCCTGCGGACAAGTAGATCGACCTCTAAGGCTTGACCTTAACCCTAGACAGAAAAGTGCTTAACGTGGACACTGAATTTCTTTCAAATCCATCTAAACTAATACATGAGAAGGAAGGATGATAGAAGTACCTGTTATTGACGTTTGTCCCTGCACGCTCCGAGTTGCGCTCCAATATTTTGCTCCTCGCTGAGTTCTGCGGACAAAGCAAGATACAACTACTTCCTACTCTATTGATATTAGCTTGAAAACAGATCTATCATTAAATGATAAGTTCATGTAACATCAGATACAAACTAGAAAGAAACAGGCCAAGCGTGTCATATTAATGAGAATAACGACAGCAGTACTTACAATCGTAGATGCGAATGCGATAGCTTCGTCGAGTCCTCTTCGTCTAACCGTTGCCTGAAAGATCCAAGACCTGGATGACAGCAGCTTCACTGATCACTCTCCTTTGGCTGACTGTAAGTTTCCCCCAAGATCATAAGTTTCACATATTCAATTCTTCCTCCTTTCCACCATCACAGAGCCTGCTTATATAGGTTGGGAGGAGCCTAACCTCTTGAGTTATGTTTAGAACCAGTTGGGAACCTTCTCCATAGATCAGGGATCTGTTGATGAGAACAAGAATTCGAGCACAACAACCTCCTAATCTCGAATGTTCTTTCCCTTATTCTTCTCAACAGGCTAACAACTGACCCAGATTAGGGAGCGCTCCTTCAGAAGGGGTCTCAGAGCGTTGTAGCACTCCTTGGCAAGAATTGGGGAAGCGCAAGCGCTCTTAAGATGAGCAACGCTCCTCCAAAAGGGTCTGGGCAGCGTTATAATGCTCCCTAAGACATCATAGGGGAGCACCAACGCTTCTGCAGCTGTATTAGGGGAGCGTTCCCTCTCCAAACCTCATTTTCAGGGCTCCTTTCAGGTGTCAAGATTCTTTTGATCCCAGTAAACCAGTTCTCTTTCTTCAAATGAGTCATGTGGGATGTCATAAGTGTTTCCTTAGTGTCGTTATCACAACATCATGTATGAACATTGTTTGCGACACTAGTGATCAACTTGCAACACTTGCGAAAGCTGAAGGGAAGATGTGACACTTACGACAGTTGATAGGGACAATGCGACACTTATCCATCTGAGCAATTTCGACGTGTAATACCGGGGTCTATGATCCAAAATTTGTGGATTAAGATAAGGATGAAAACTCGATGGCTCACTTCATGAAATAATCAGCCATGAATCTGCATATGATTCATAATAAAATAATAGATATTTGTGAATATGAATAAGATTATATGGGATTGATGAAGTGAGATATAGTGGCATGTATATAAATACACGTTGGGATGACAAGCCATAAATTTTGGGAAATGATATGACTTATCATTTTACAACATAAATGTAAATTATAGCCTATGAATACTATTACATAATATTTGTTTATACCACTATAGAAATTATTGGAATATACCCTAGGTATATTACAACTCCTCTCCCTCAAAATGCTTTGTCCTCAAAGCATGGGAAGCGAACAACTTTTTAGATAGAATGATCCATCTTCTTGCAACATATGCATATTTGCTAAAGTTGAGAACATGAGGTGATGTAATTTATCAATATTTCAGCAATATTGTTGCATTGTAAAAGGATCAATCCATCCTAGGTGTAATCTTTTTGGAACTCTCCATTGATAAAATTCTTGATTTTAACTTCTTTCATTTTGATTTTGAATTGTATTGATCTTATGATGCTTCGATATGTAATAAAAACATTGACTTTGGTTAGGTAACTAATTTGGATGTTTGTATGTTGATTCTTGTCATTCTACGACCTCTATAATTTGGGTGACGATACAATACTTTGGGAAGTTGATCCTTCTTAAACTCACATTTAATCTTTTCATGATTTGCTTGTGTCATCATGTAAATATTTGATATTTTTGTATTCACTAGTGTGTCAACATCCTTTCTCTAAGAGATGGATTCATAAGTAGCCAGTGATGGATCTTCAACTATAATTGAATTTGTAAGTGTCGCCTTGTTGTTGAATTATTTCTCAATATTTATTTCTATATGATCGTCATTTGATAAAACTTTGTTAGTAGTGAAGCTTTGATTTTTAGTTTTTATCAATTCCGTGAAAGTTTATTTATCTACAGTTTTGATTTATAAAACCTTCCTTGATTCACTTGCATTTATGGATGTCTCTATCTACTTTTGGAATTGATATATCCTTAAGTTTTATTTTTTTTGCTTTTGTAAACAAGGTTTGATTACAATTCTTCAAATTATTGATTTCCTTGTCCTTTTTTGACAAGATCTTGTCAGAAAAATTCTTGGTATCCCTCTTCTCTTATGATGCTTGATCACATTAAATTACAACATCTTGCATATTGTCTATATCTTATGATAAGGGAACTTTTGTGTGTGATTTCATTGTAACGTCATGAGATGTTATCTTCTTCCTATTCTGGGAAAATATTAAGTATTTCCTTTTTAAATTTAAGGTGAAATAATTGAATGCTTCCATCCATGTTCAACCTAAAACGATATTGTTGTTATTGCACATAATGAATACTTTGAATTGGGATCCAAAAGTACAACCACCAATTGACACTTGTAGATTTTTTACATCACAATTTTTTTTGTTTATTAAAAAGTAACTTTTCCATTATGTTTCGTTTGTATATTTATAATCGATTAGCCAATTTGACATTAATATAATTGTTACTTTCTTTTAGACTAATAGCGATAATAATGGGTTTTCCTTCAACAACCCATTTATCTTTAACATAGAGGAAACACTTACTTTAGAATTGGTACTTAGTCAATTTGACATTAATGTAATGGTCACTTTCTTCCAAGGTAATAGTGATGATACTAGATTTACCTTCAATAATTCCATTTACATTTAATATAGAGGAAACCTTTACTTCAAAATAGGTAGGAATAAATATTCTTCCATTTCTTATATCATAAATCATGGTTATAAGTACTTCTTAATAATAATTAACTCTTTAATTTAGGGTCATGCTTCTCAAGGGATAGTTCCAAGCGGTGGTGGCTAGGGTTCTACCATAGTTGCACCCCAAAGATCTCTTCTCATCCTGATCCAACCATCCATGGCTAGTAGTATTTTTCTATGGTTTTTTAAGATCCCCCTTCCTCGGTGGAAACCACTTAGATTGGATCTTCATTCCCTACAAATTATTCTACGAGCATGGCCACGATAATCTTAGCTTCATCCCCCTCTGGTGCACCTAGTAATTAGGTAGAAAAAAATATTGAACAGTCTATGGGAGCCAATTTGGACAGATCCAGTTCTCTTCCTGCTAATTGCAATCTGAGTAAAGCCTCTTTCATCTATCTTGTGAATAATGGCTCACGTTCTTCACGTTTTCTGGTTTGGGAGGCTCTAGCCATAACTATTCTCTTAGTGAAAAATGATGTAGATTAGGCGGCCTTTTATAGCACCAATGTTTTGGGTTGTCGTTTCAATAGTCTCTAGCCTCGTTTAATAGATATGGACAAATGGATTTTAGATTCTTGGAAACCAGAGTTAAAAGAGGAGAATTTTATTTATCCTTGTGCAAAAGGATTTTTAATTGTTGTGTTTAATCTTGCTAAAGACAAAGATTTGGTTTTAAAATCTGGTCCCTGGTTCTGTAGAAGTTCAAGATTATACATGAAACCTTGGACTCCATCTTTCGACCCATTGACAGATACTCTTTCTGGGGCTCATGTGTAGGTTAGACTTCCAAATTTTCCTTTGATTTTTGGGCTCAAACTCCCTTCGAGCCATTGGAAGATACTATTATGGAAGTACTGAAACAAAGTGATGAAGCACCACTACATGCACCCACAATTGTGTGGAAATGAATTTTAGCAAAGGGTTTCCGACAAAAATAATTCAAAAAGGTAAGAACTACTCTTGAATGCAAAAGATTGATTATAAACATGTTCATTTTCATTATAGAGCTTGATTTGGAACAGATCATTTCACAACAAATTGTCCAAAAGGGGCAAGTCAAGATAAAACGCATCAGTGAAAATCAACCTGGTGGGTTGGAGCCAAGGAAAAACCACCTAAATAGGACCCTCCCATGGGAGAGCCAAAAGCGGAAATAGAGGAAACTAAGGACACCTCAAAACAAGTGAGAGATACTCCTTCAAAAGAAGACTCTTAACAAGGATTGGTGGAAGAGGAACTTGATATTCAATCAAATTGAGATCAAGATGCAATTAAATAAATTTGGGCAGATCAAGCTGAAGATAATGAGATACAACAACAGTTAGCATCTCCAAATTGAGACAAATCAGGAATGGTGGGAATAGCGAGCACCTCATCAAAGACAAAGGAATCTTGGACAACAGTGAAGAAAAAAAAACCCTTCAATTGCACAACCAATGGTGACAAGAAGTCGGGCCTTCTTAGTCATGCAATATTTATGTCTTTTATAATGGCAAAAAATTTGTCATAATTTACTCAACTAAGAAATATTGGGATGAAGTCTTTTGTGGACATAAGTATTGATTCAGATTATTTCTTAGGAACGATATGAAGGAAGAAATATAACATAGATATACCAAAGAGATACACAAAGATATGGCAAGGAACACGATAATATAGTAAATCTCATATTCTATTAATGATTGTTGGAAATACAAAAGACTGTAAAATGCAAAAACACATAAGCTAGCTAGAATGGTGGTAGCTTATCTCTGAGAAGAGATGTGTTGGCGACACCCATTCACAAGAAGTTAATTGCAATGAGGCTCCAAAGGCCTTTTTAACATAAATCATAAATGAGAAAACCCTAAACATAAAAAAAACTAACCCTAGGAGATGAAGCACCAAAAGGCATGTGGGCCCTGATGGGGTAAGTTGGTACATCAACTTTTCAGGGTTGTAACGTTTGCATACGATCTTCGTTTTAGGAGCACGATAGCTCGTTGAAAAGAACTATCTAAGGACTCCACATGTATTCGTCATACTTTGGAAAAAGCCTACAGTGTGACAGTGTTGCGCCCAAAAAACGTTGTTTAGGGCCTCAAAACGACCCCAACGGTTTAAGACCCGAAAAGTTGTAGAAAAACTGTCAAAATGAAAACTGGTCTTTGAGCCAATAGAATAGGTGGGTGGCTACAGATATCCACTTGGATCAAGTATTTTATGTATTTAGTAGATAAAGAGATAGCAATTTTTTCTAAAGTCTAAGGCCAATAAATTATTTTGTAATCGTGGTGTAAACCTTTATTAGAACGTTTACTAATACAAATATCTCCAAGTTAAAAAATAATTAACTTTTTAATGTAAAATTTTACTTAAAACACACAACTGTAAGGGTCCCACTAGAATTTGATATGCCTTCCCTTCTTTTAGTGGATGTCTACCCCACACAACAATTAATAAAATGGATATTTTTATTTATAACTTCAATATTGAATTTCCTTTTTGTTTTTAAATCTTCCACGAGGCTTGAAGTATGTGCCTTATGGAAAGATGTTTTTCAAATTCATATTATGTTAATGTATGAAGGTGACTTTTTCCTTTTTCCTTATTAGAATTTTTTATTAAAGGAAATAAATTACAAAGTTATTCTTTTATCAAATTTTTCCAAACTCGAAGTATTTAAAAAAAATTATTATATCTTTGAATAATTAGGATTCAATTGTTACCTCTTACTGGTTTCTATGCAGCATGCATACCTCTCATGCCTTTTCTAAACCGTCCGACCACTCTTCGAACCCTCAAAAACTACGAACCATAGAGTTGCGACATGTCTATCGGCCATTGTTTCCAAATCGTTGCTTGGGCGAATTTTTTACCACGACTTTCGTTCGGATACACTGAGATTTATTCTGGATCAACGAGTGAGTAACGAGTTATTACATTGTTTATAAGTGACATTTATTTCCAGAATTACTACGAAATAACACAAAGATATTGAAAAGAGCACAATGATATGGTGAAATTCAAACTCTATTAATGAATAAAATAGTGAAACATATGACAATATGCAAAACAATACAAACTCGCTAGAATGATGGTAACCTATTTCTAAGAAAAGAATTGTCAACTATGTTCATCTATAAAAAATCCCATCACAAGGCTAAAATGACCTTCTAACATAAAATAAAAAGCCCTTCACAAAGGATAAAAATTCCTTCTAACCTAAAATAAATAAATAAACCATCACAACAGGCTAAAATTGCCTTCTAACACAAAGTCTGGGCCTCAAGGTACCTAGTTGATACATCAACTTCTTAGGGCCACAACTTTTTCATATGATCTCAGTGTGGGGCATTTGTTGGACCATTACAAATCTTATTCCAAGCTCTATGTGTTTGGATGACCTGGAAATCAGGTCGTGTCAATTGCCAAAAATGCATGGGAATGCCCAAAAAATGTGTCGGCAATGCAAAACCTACAAAACTATTGTAAAACTAGCAAGGTGTAAAATAGTTTATGAGTCGATGGAAAATTTGGGTAGCCACCTATATCCACCTAGATTAGTCATCCCCCTTTCGGAAGAAATGTTCTCCATTGTGTCAAGTTCCTTTATTATATGGAGAAACTTTTGTTGAATTTGGTTCTTGGTGTCCATATTTGGTCAACTATGGCTTGTTCAATGCAACCAAGGTTGATTTCTATAGGGATCAAGTGCTCTCACCTCTGAGGTGTCCAACAAAGCTGGAAAATATGGCCAAAGCAACACCACATTAAGTATAGTATGTAATTCAAGACAAGACAAAGTACTCAATTCAAAATCACTCTCACCCACAACCTTGTTGATGGTGCAGTAAAACTTCAATGACAAAAGAGAGAATATAACACTTAGCTTCATAAATAAATCCTTGAACATCCAAAATACCAAAACATTCACCATGAAGAACACCAAGAATATAGAGAGAAGAACACTTAAGGTAGGGTAACTTACCATCAAATACTCCTTATGGAAGGAATCACTCCACAAGCCATGCTTGCTACAAGACAATACACTCCAACACATCTCCAATACAATGCTACACATGTATTTATATTTTCTCATGAGTATTCGTAGGGGTCTATGCAAACTACCCCTTATTATTATATTATTTAATTTTAATTACATAGTGGGAATATTCCATTATTATGGAAACATTACATACATTATCCCCTTGGGTATCTACCTAGGTACCCCATATTATCCTTCCTATGTACATTACATTCCATCCATCTTGGCATGTTTTGTCCTTGAAAGATGGAAAAATCCATATAATATGACCTACTAAGCAATGTAATAAGCTGGTACCATGCACGAGCATCCATCCATCCTAGTGAAATGTGGACATGAGGTCCAAATGTGGCCCTTCCTTGATCTTCATTTTGTTATCTTCTTGGGATCCATGTCTTCATTGCACTACTTTAATATCTCCATGCAATTCTTTTAGTCCTCCATGTGCCTCTATGTTGGTTTCCTTCCTAGCTCCATGTTAATATGTAGTAAGGTTTTCGATGGTCATGCCCTTTCCTTGACAACTATTGTTTCTCCAAGTGATGTGGGTGGAAATATACAATAATATTAGCTATCAGTTCTTCTTTCTTTGATTCTTCAACATGTGGTTCCTTAGCTTCTTCTTCCTTTTGATTCCCTTCCTAAGGCTTTTCTTTGAGTGCTTATGTAGGATATTCTTTTGATTCAACCTTGGACTCTTCATCTAATGTGTTGTTAAGTACTACAATTATTTCCCTTGCAAGGACTTCTTCATGTGCCTCCTTGGGCCTTTCCTGTTTTAGAAGAGAAATATCATGCAATGTAATTTTCTTTTTCTTGTACCAAACATAAAAAAAATTCTTTTGCACATTAATATTAATTGTACCAATTGAGTCCATCCAAGGATATCCAAAAATATTATCCACATCATCCATATATATAGCATAAAAATCTAAACGCAACACGTATTTATCTATGGTAATTGTTGGGTGCCAGTTTGATCCTTTTTGCAAAGCTCACTCACTCCCAATTTTGACATCAAAACCTTCATTCTTTCCCCTTTTCACTTATTCAATGGCATAATGAGAATTAAAACAGGTAATAAGTTTTCATTTTGAGATTTACTCTTAGTTTTACTTGTAAGTATCATTTAGAACTATTTATGTAGAGAAATCGCCTATATTTCAATAATTACATGAATTCACCCTTTCACCAGTTATTACAGGAATTGACCTTGTTTTACCAGCCATTACATGAATTATAGGTTAGCATATCTCCACTTGTTTTGAGAAATAATTTCCACCTGGAGGAACTTCACTAATACCAGGAGATCGTGATTTACCTATCTTACCCTTCCCATGGCACTCAACACTCAACATTCAATGCAAGTAAAAACTAGCAGGAAATTATTACAGGAAATTCGACATGCATTTATTACAGGAAATCCACATGTAGTTATTATAGGAAATCCACAGGAAGTTATTACAGGAAATCTGCATAACTTTTTTCAAATTCTTCAGTTCATCCATAGAATCAGGATTTCGATGCCAGAAGCGAGGAACGAGGATCATCTTGTTAGAATATCAAGGAACTAATCTGGAATATCAAAGAAAAATCTATGTCAAATGCTATAATGTGTTGGTAATACTTCACACACACCTAGGATTTCTTTTTCCTAAGGTTTTCCCTATGTTTATTATTCATTATCCACTCTCCTACATTTTAGGAGAATATTTATTTTCCTACATTCTAGCGGGAATATTCTCTTCATTTCACACTTCAGTTGGATCAGTGGAGTGGAGTCTTGATGCCACATTGGTTCCATCACCATGAAACATTGGGATCATCACTACTAATGTCCATTATCCTTGGGATTATCACTAGAGTGGCACATTATTGATGCTTCAATGAGTTAACTGGGCACTAAGAGGCTAGTTGACTTAGACTAGGTGACAATTAACTCCTATGAATGTCGGTGTGTGTCCAGATCACTCTAGACCACCACTATGGTGCATTGGCTTCTCTTCCAATGTGAATTACTTGAGTTATACAAATTATATCATGTGTAAATTATCATTCATTCATTCAGTTAATACAATTATTTGATTCTCTCTCTCTCTCTCTCTCTCGCTCTCTCT
>JASDQU010681235.1:50673-60996 GCA_032191745.1 Picea mariana
GAAGGCTCCACATAGAAGAAAATTTTTGTTTTTCATAATGTAACGAAAGATACATATGACCGGTAGTCATCAAGTTGGAAAAAAAGTCAGAGAGAATGGTTCAAACCTTCTATTATTCGAACTGATAAATATATCAATCAAAATTTGAATGTGTACAATCACGAAAATAATTTTGTTTTTCCAAATCTTCATTCTTTCTCTTCCATCAATGAAAGAATGACCTTCCCTATAGGATATAGTGCGAATAACCCCACCACCATTGTGAGCACAATACTTTCTCAAGCTCATGGAATTGCCCGAATCAGATACAAAAATTATCCAAAACCCCGAGGAGTTGCTTTTCAAAAGAGCACGAGGAAGCCAAGGAAATTCACCAATTCACCACACACCTTAGCTAGGATCCCACCTTCTTTGAGAATTATGAGATAATGTGCTTGATTAATTTTCCTAATTGAATGTGGTCTATGTGAATGAGATTCAACACATACACCCTGTTGAAATATTGTAACTGCAAAGAGTATTCTAATTATTATTAAGTCATTATTCATTATATCAATCCCCTTTTGTGGATTGATCATGTCACACATTGTAATTGACCAAATCCCTTTTTGCAGATTGGTCAAACCCTAATTGTATCATGCAAATTAAGAAGTCACCCCCCATGCTTAATTAAGGTGGTTTTAACCACTAAGAAGACAAGTCGACCCTGCCTAGTGAAGAGACTCATTTCCAGCGCCTGCCAATTAGTATAAATAAAGGAAGCCAACGCCTCATTATCTCACTCACTCATTCACACATCAAGTGCACAATTTTGGAGAGCTACAGTTGGGAGAAGAAGAAAGAGAGAGGCACATTGCTCAGTGTTGGATATTATCTACTGTTTTGGTTTATTGTCTTTGCATTGTATTGGCTATCTTTATTAAAGAAGTTTTTGCTGGGTTTTCTCCCCCGTGAGGGTTTCCCAGGATAAATGTTGTGTATCTTGTGATTGTGTTTCTCTTAGTGATCCTACCTATGCTATTGTTATCTAGTAAATTGAAAAGAAACCTAACAATAGCTCAAAACTTAACATGGTATCAAAGCTAAGCTGAAGAGAGCATCTTTCACTGGATAAAAAAAATGTCACTGTTGTCGTACAAGAAAATTAGGGCTTTTTGTTTAAGAGGAATATCAACCTAAAAACCATCTAGAAAAGTGCGCCCTAGCCTAGGGAACTCTTTGGCGCCTTGAGCGCACCTCTTCAGTGGTGAGATACTCCGAAAAGTCAAACCCTAGTTTTGACTAGTATCGGAAAACTAGAAGTACCAGAAAACTAGAAGTACCTAAAAACCAGAAGTACTAGAAAACCAAGAAACCATAACCAGTACTAGAAGTACCAGAAAACCAACAAACCATAACCAGTACCAGAAGTACCAGTCTAGATTTCCACAATCTTAGTTTCAAGGGGTAAAATTTGGATTTTCAGAAATCTGACTGCACCAACATACTCGCCTCAGCTCAACGCATCTAGCCCTTGGATCAGAATTTCAAAATTTAAAGTTTGAAAAATTAGGGTTTCCTCAGAAAACCCTAAGTTGCAGTTTCAGAATCAGTTGCAGTATCAATTGCAGTTGCAATATCAGCTGCATTACCCATTACAATCACCCTTGAAGTTTTTAAGAGTTGGTAATTATTACCGTTGCAACCAGATGGTGCCACTACCTGCAAATATTATCAGAGGTATGTATTCACATATGTTTAAACTGTTAAGCTTTAAAGGGTATTTGCAGGAGAAGGGATCTCTTGCCATAGATCCAGAAGGATCTCAATATCCAACACATTCAGAGGAATAATGCAACCCGGGTTTGATTATTCTGATATGCATCTATTTCTTATGACATTATTTTGATCTATGTTGCATGTTGAAGCTATGACCATCATACTAACCTTTGGTCAAAATTTAAGTCAAAGTATTAGATTGATTAAAGTTGAGATCATATAGTTTATCGTCTAACCCAACTTTCTGTCAAGATAGCATATTGTCTTAGTACAGAAGATAGGTTGAAGAAAGCACTCATCATCTTGAGTGAAGGAGACATGGAAGAAAAACAACACACTCATTCTTGAGGATAAGGCTCCAGGTTATAGGTTTGATTAATTAAGTTGATACGATTCAAAGTTGCAC
The DNA here is from genome assembly GCA_032191745.1 of Picea mariana. Lineage (NCBI taxonomy): Eukaryota > Viridiplantae > Streptophyta > Pinopsida > Pinales > Pinaceae > Picea > Picea mariana. The sequence goes on from JASDQU010681235.1 coordinate 52,838, forward strand.
ATGACAAGTTGATAACTACCCCTTTACAAGTAAACACTATAGTTGAGGTAGTAGTCTTTGAAAAGTATTATACTTGGTAGCATGTGAGCAGAATGAGATAAATTCTTAATGTAATCATTTACCAGATACAACTAACATCTCCTCTAGGAGAAACTTCTTGTGTTAGTTCCAGGTTACCTTGGATGAATGTTTGATCACAACACTAGAAGAGTGTTGATCTCATTTCGTATTGTATTCTTACTTTGGATCTTTGGTTCAAGTAGGTCACAAGTGATAGCTATAAAGTAACTACTATGATGATTATTCATGCTATTGTTTTATTTACTATTATCAAAAGAGTATTATTCTTGCATGATGTTTTGTTGACCTTGTTTCAGGTCACAAGTGATAACCCTAAGGAAGCTATAATGAAGGTTTTAGAAGGAAACATATTATATGAGACATGAGGCAGACTATGTACATGACCATATACATTCATGTACCAAAGAAGATGAAGAAGAAGCTATCTTTTAAGATCTAGAGTATCTCATATGGAGATTGATTGTAAGGAGCAGAAGGCTCCAAAGATGACCAGACATTAAGAACAAGAACTCACAGTAGACTTGTTCAAAGGATAATGAAGCCACCTTGATAGGAAGCATAATTCACTTGAATTCCGATTCAACTTTTCATATTTAGACTTGGTATTCAACACCAAGTATACCCCATAAGAGATGATGATGTCCTTGAAGAATCAGAAGAAATCGAGAGTAAGCCTGATCTCAGAAAGAATCATATGAAGAGACAACTTCCAGGACTAGGAGACAAATTCCATGAGAAGACTAGATTGTAGCTTCAGAAACTTCTAGGAGATATGAAATATCCTAGGAAGATTCCCTTATTTCAAGTGACAGAGAAGGAAGTCAGTCAGAAATACTAGGATATGGATTTTTCCATGAGACTAGAAGATAAGTCAATATTAACTTCTAATATTGATCCAACAGATCAAGTATGTTGCAGATGTACAAAGCCTAATGTGTGTCTAGAGGATTCTTAGAGAAAGAAGGAGAAGAATATGACAAGACACTTACTCCAATAATTGAAGAAATAGTTCCAGTATTCACAAAGACAACCGGAACAACCATGATTCATATATAGTATGATATGCAGGGGGAGCAATCCCCATATTTAAAATTGAGTGGCAGTTGGTGCAATACATTAGTTGGGTCATGGAAGCATGACTACAATAAAATATAGAGTAACCTCCATGAAATAATAAGAGCTACCTTCAATATCAATTATTGAGCCACTCTCAATTTCAAATGAAGTTGTTGCCATGATGGAGTAGAGGAGTTACTCTTAGCTTTCAACAGACACACAGAGAATGGAGAAACCATTCTCAACTTCAAAGCAACTACATGTGTAGAGTCCCAGTTTTAGAAGGAACAATTGCAGAGAGAGTAGAGGACATACTCCTAGACAATGAGAGAGATAGTGCTTTGCAAAAATCACATAGAGCTAGCACATGATTGTGCAGATTGATTTGCAATTGAGCAAGTGTACCGGATTGGTACAAAGTGATGTGAAATATTTGATTTGAAGTTGAAAATAGAAAGACTCATGTCTGCAAATTGAAGCAAACTCCAAGAGCTTGGTGTGGCAGGATTGATATTTTTCTGAAGAGATTGAGCTTTACAAAGAGTAAAATTGATTCTAACATTTACTTCAAGGTTATGAATGACGAACCAATTATATTGTTGCTACTATATGTAGATGATGTATTCTTGAAAAGATGAAGAAAATCCCATCACATATTGCAGAAGAAGCTCGCTACAGAGTTTGATGAAAGACCTAATGCATTATCTCTTAGGTATTGAAGTTTGACAGAGCCCAGAGAAGATATTCCTTAACCAAGGGAAGTATGCAGTTGAAAAAATGAAGAGGTTTGATATGTTGGAGTACAAATCCATGAATACACCCATGGAAACAAAGTTGAAGCTCCTGGTTGATACTTCGTCAGAGTTGGTTGATGCTACACTGTACAGATAGATCATTGGATCATTGATGTATCTGATGAACACTAGGCTAGATATATGTTTTATTGTGAACACCTTGAGTCAATTTTTGGTAGAAACCAGATGTGTTCACATTTGTTCAGAATTTTTCGGAAGATCCACAGTGTTGATGACATCTTGTCGTCGACGTTTCGGATCCATAGCAGGATCCATCATCAGGACAAAAAAGTCTGAGAAAAACAGTAAGAGAAGAGCCTTTATTAAATAGTGATGAGGCGGGTGAAAGAACTACGTTTGGCTGACTGAAACCCTCGTGTTTAGGAGAAAATTAGGGTTGACCAGAGGTTTTAGTAAAAATAATATTAATTTTATGTTGATTAAGGGCTAGATTAAGGTTAAATTAATGATGAAACCCTAGTATTGAGGAAGTTCATAAAATCTTAAGTTAATTTTAATAAGCAATGTTAGTTTTTGTCAATATTAATGTTATGTTAATTATAGGTTAAAATAATGAGGTAAACCCTAGGTTTGAGGAATTTAGTGTTATTAATATTAATCTTAAGTTGGTTTGACAAATTATAAGCTAATTTTAGGTTCAAATTATTAATATTAAATTATTTTATGTTCAAAAAGGCTAAATTTAACTATATGGTATATGGTGTTAATTATGGGTTAAAATAAGGTTAATAAAATAGGCTAAAATTAGGTTCAAATTATTAATGCTAAATTATTTTATGCTCAAAAAAGGGCTAAATTTAGGGTTGATTGAAATGAATTAGTTTAACTCTAGTACTTACAACCTTTCTTGACTTAACCTTATCTTCGAAACCGACCTTAAACCTTTTTCCCTTCGACTTACTTTAATAACACTATTATTATTACTTTTACTATTAAGGGTTTCACTCAGCCAAACGTAGTTCTTTCACCCGCCTCATCACTATTTAATAAAGGCTCTTCTCTTACTGTTTTTCTCAGACTTTTTTGTCCTGATGATGGATCCTGCTATGGATCCGAAACGTCGACGACAAGATGTCATCAACACCGTGGATCTTCCGAAAAATTCTGAACAAGAACACATTGATTATAAAAACAAATGGAAACGAGTGTGATTTTGATTAAGAACACATTCACTATAAAAGAAAATGGAAAGGATTTAGAAGAAAAGGAAAAGTCACATATAAATAGTTAAGTCTAAAAAATAAAAATTTAAGAATGTAATTGAAAAAAAACAGAGGGAAGGATTTAGAAGAGAAAGAAAAGTCACATACAAATAGTTAGGTTTAAAAAATAAAAATTTAAAAATGTAATTAAACAAAAATAGAGGTAACTAAGTCTATAAAGGAAATTACATTTTTAATTTTTTATATATGATTTTTTTTGTGTGTTTTAATGAAATATGAAAAGAAAATAAATTTAATGAAAATAAAAGATAAAAATAATATAGAAATTATATTCATTAATCGGATATAAACATAATTATGTACAAAATTCATGAAACAAACAACATAATTGATTAAGTTGTCTAGTGGGATGTTTTCATAACCATAGATATAGACAACATAAAACTTTGAAAAATAATAAATCCTTAAATGATAAAAGATTTTTTTAGAGGATCAAAGCAATTGTGTATTAAAAAAAACCTACTAATATATTAGGTTTAGAATTGCAACAAGTACATAAATAATTCTAAATCAAATAAAAAAAAAATATACCTTCCATAAGTAACACAATTGATTTACCAAAGAAATTCAACCTTTATGTAATCCATCATATCATTGAAGGGTTATGTTCTATCAAAAAGATATAGAATGGAATGCAAAGAATGCAAATTTAACATAATTCTAGCAATATTGGTTCTCTCCTCCCTTCCTTTGTCTCTTTCAATTATCCTTTATGGAAAATACTTGAGACTTACAAGTAGTTTCTTTAATTGTTTTTTTTAAGGCATTGCATTCATAAGTAGATAGGTATAAAATCTTAATAGAATGCAATAGTATTTCAATGTTAGACATAAGTATTAAAGGTTCATTATTGAGAAAAGGTATGGGTCATTGAATAGGAAGGGCCATCATGTACGATTCAAATTCAAACATATGTTACTTTTATTTAAATGTTAGATATAATTATTAAAGGTTCATTATTGGAAAAGGTATGGTTCATTAAATAGGAAGGGCCACCACGTAAGATTCAAATAGATGTTATTTTTATTCTTTCGTATGGTCATCATTTATGAGTCACCCCTTACTGTCTTTTTTTTTCTTAAAAAAAACAAAAAACTATTATGTATTTTTTCGCAAATAATCATTACCATAACCATTACAATTGAATAACAACTATATGCATTCACAAAATACCATAACATAATTTAAGTTCAAAACACTTCAGATTTATCACAAAGTCAACTCTTCAAGACTTTGTTTTTTCTTTACACAAATAATCATTACCATGACCATTACAATTGAATAACAACTATACCATAACATAATTTAAGATCAAACTCTTCAAGACTTTGTTTTTTCTTTACACAAATAATCATTACCATGACCATTACAATTGAATAACAACTATACCATAACATAATTTAAGATCAAAACACTTAAGATTTATTACTATGTCAAATCTTCAAGACTTCATAATAATATAGTTCATATATTAACATCAACATAAAAATGATCCTTAAAATTTCCACGCAATGTTTGCTTCTAATTTCGAAGGGAATGGGATTTATCATTCATCCTTGATAATGAAGATCACATCATCATCAATAGTTTTTCCCTTTTCACTCAAATTAATTGAGGCTTCTTCCAAAATCTTCAAGGTGAGTTCCTTTTCCTCTAGCTTCTTTAAAAGACACTACTATGCTTTCCAAAATCCTCTCATTTAACCATTATAAATTTGAACAATAATGTGTATCCTTATACATAATGAAAAGAAAAAGTAAAGCAATGTTGAGATACTACATTGTTAATCATCGTCATGATTAACAATACCCATATCGACGCAACAACAGAATATATATAGCATTTCATAATCATTGCATTCATACAATTAATAAAGACACAAAAACAACACAAATCATAAATCATTTAACTCATTTATAAAGATAATCATTAGATAACACCAGGATAACATGAGATAACATAACGATAACTTAAGGATCAAAAGATAATCATAATAATGACATAAGATACTACCCATCCAACCTACCCTGCAAGGTTAGGACCTCTAGGACACATAAGCAACACTCAAGCCTAGGTTCCAATTGATTTAAACCATTTAAGGTCTCAGGGCCGGTCACTGTTCTGAGAAACAAGGAGGTATCTACAACCCACTAACAAAATCAAGTCCCAACTAACTATGCTAAATCAACAACGTCAACAATAATCAATTTCATCAATCCTAAACCACAATTAAATATGGCGCGTGAGTAATCATTCACATAACACATCATGTACCACCTTAATTACAAGGCACAAAAGAAATTATCAGTTAAATTCGTGGTGCAATTCCCAAACACAATATGCCATCATCCGTCAAAATAAATTTTCATTTCGTGCAAGAAGACTAATATCTAAAACCATCATTCATGATGGTAATTCCATTTGTGTGAGAAGTCCAATATCTAAACATCATACATTACATTATAATTTTAGTACACGTAAGGAGTCTAATTACTCAACTAATCATCCATCACATTATTGAATTTCACGCGAGAATTCTATTTAATAAATCCATCATTTATACATCCACAATTCAAGACACATGATATATCGACTTTATTTCGCCAGGTGCAAGATAATATAATTAATAAATCAATCATATGACAACATTATTCTAAGGCACAAATAGAAACAACTTTATTTTTTTTTCAAGGTGTGTGCGTGATCTAATTACCGAATTAAGCTTAAATCAACATCAATCAATGCGCGCATTAATCTTAATTACTTAATTAAATATATATCATCATTATTCAGTGCGTGCACATAATTTAATCATTTAGTCACGGAATAATCCATGGCGCATGGTAAACATCAATTTTATTCATTGCGCAAGACAATCTACTCACCTAAATTCATTCCTAAATCAAATGAAGGTTAAGGCACAAGGAAAATAAACTTTGTTTTTGTGGCGCAAGAGATTATAATTACTTATCATTCGTAAGTCAACTTTAACCATGACACAATATAATTATCAATTCAATTTTAAGGAGCAAAGCTAACCTAAACTATTAATTTCAGGGCGCACGAGAATAATTACAAATAATCACACGTCAACGTTGTTTAAGGCACACAAGTAAAATTTATTTACCAAATTAACCCTGCATCCCCATGATTTCAAGGAGTCAAGCGATCCACCTAAAAATATTCATTTATTCATGTTGAAAATGACTATCAATTAATTCTTGGTGCAACGATAATGAGGGGGTGTATCAACAATACATTAAAGGGGTTACACAAGAAAACCAATATCAAAGGAGATATGGCACCTTAACCTACCCATGCACAAAAGTAGTCAATTAGTGTAAGCCTTTGAGACTCCTCTTCTAAGTTGAGCAATCTTCAATTTAAGCCTTGATTCTAAGTTAAATAGCAATACAACTACCATTTTCAAGGAAAAACTTATTGTTGACACTAAATCGTAAGTATATTGAATCCATGAAGGTAATAAAGTTAACACCTAATAAAGATAAAACTCATAATCATATCAATTTAATTTCTATTATTAGTATAATTAATTACCAAATTGGGTTAGACCAACTTGAGAAGCTTAGTGTAACCTAAATTGGAATCATGTACGGATAAATCACTTGGGGTTTATTCTAACTTTGTAATACAATGAATAAAACCTTTTTGATTAAAGTTTAAACCCTTTACCATTATAATTGATGACTCATCTACTGCATTGATGGAGGAAACCCTTATGTAAGGACCAGGAAAATCATCGTCTTGACAGAAAATAGCTTTCAAGGCAATAACATAGAAGAGACAGATGCTTGTGTACAAGAATTTAGGAGAAACAAGGAACTCCTCCTCAATGCCTTCAACGCGTGTTCGTTTATGAGCAGGTAATCCCCACAACGGATAGAATTAAAGGCGTGCCACCACCAGTACATCAAGGCGGGGGTAGCTACTTTACCAGAGAAGTGAAATTGTTATACCACAAGCATGCAAGTGCTGGGTGTTCTGGAAGAAATGCAAAGGAGATTAATACGGATCACTGAGTGGAGGTCCAATCAAACTCACAATTTCAGAGGCATGAATCACTGGATTGAACCACAAAAGGGCAGGTCAAAAACACTACAGGAAAGTGGGTGCATTCGTTGGGTGAGCCCAAGCTCTGTCAGAGGGTTGAGTGAAGAGGAAGGGTGATCATAAGATATCCCATTATCTGTCAAATGTGTTGATTAATTGGGTTGGTCTTCATTGATGTCAACCCTTGAAGAAAGTCTGGTAGCGAATTCTGGTAGCACAAAGGTTTGGGTAATGGACCCAAGTTTATTTGATGGATAATGGTATGCGTTTTGATATATTTGCAAGTAATATTATTCTAGATAGATAGTACATGTCATTCCATTTCCAGTGGTATGTGGAACGTCACATAACTCCTCACGGTTAGAGAGTTATGACCATGTGAAGTTGGAGAACCCTTATGAGTCATCTAGAAGCCCCAAAGGTCAAAGTAGTCAAAGTGTTTGCAAAGAAGAAATTATTTAAATAATAAAGTGAAGTGATGAGTGTACTATAATTCAAAGATGATGCAAAGTAAATTATTTAAATAATAAAGTTAATGGAGAAATTACTAAATGGACAAGTGGTTAGAAGTAGGTTAGCCCTAAAATAAGGAAAGTGGGTTAAGATGGTTAAAAGGTAACCCCTTGAGGAAGCTATATGAAAGTATAAATAAGAGGCAAGGCTCTCTCATTTTAATCACACTTGAGCATATTGAATATCTACAAGTGACTGAGGTAACCAAAGGATATCTAAGCCAGATTTCAGAGGGACGGTGAAGTAAAGAAGGCCAAAATTCAAGGGAGGATAAATTCTTTTGATGATGCTTTCTAAGGTATGTTATTTACAAGTCATCACACCATTTTCACAATAATTTTTTTCTAGAATGATTTAGACCGTGAAATTGGGAGGTTGCTGAGGAAACATATCCAAGTAG
>JASDQU010681235.1:70168-81570 GCA_032191745.1 Picea mariana
ATGAGGAGATGTCTTCTTTGGTGCATAAGATTTTCTTGAAAGCTTTCCTTGTGGTTCTTTTTCCTTTATATGTTTGTTTTCTATTTGAGTAATTTTCATCATTCCTCTTATTTTTATTATGAGGACATATGTTAGCAAAATGACCAATACCGTCACAATTAAAACAAATCGATGGAAACTTACCTTTATATCTGTCGTTGGTTCCTTTGTTCAATCTTTTGACAAAGTTGGTCATTTTTTCATCATCTTCCGATATGTCACTGTTGTTACTATGTTCTTTTCCTTTTTCTTTGACCCTTTGAATGCTTTGAAAGATGCTTCTTTTATATCTGGATTTTCCTATTCATTTCTCATTTCATATGTTGTGAAGATTCCATGTAGTTCGTCCATGCTTATTGAGTCTAGATATGCTCTTTCTTCTAGTGCTGATATCTTAGGATCAAATCTCATAGGAAGATATCTTAGTACCTTTTGAACAATTACAGACTCTTTAATTTCTTCTCCCAATCCTATGATTGCATTTACTGTTTCATCGACTCGTAATAATTAAGCTGCAATATTCTCATCTTCATTCATCTTTAGTTGTTCGAACTGACCTCTGTAAGTTTGAAGCTTGGTTGCTTTGACTTTTGAATCTCCTTCATAAATATTTTAAAGCTTGTCCCAAATCTCTTTAGCATATTTAAAATGTATAACTTTGGTATATATTGATTCACAAAGACCATTCAAAAGTGCATTTGTGGCTTTGGAATTATTTTGCCCGAGTTTTATTGCTCTTTCATTTGTTGGTGGAATTGCTGGTTATTTCTATCCATCTACAATAGATTGTCAAATTTCAAATCCTTGTGCCTCTATATATGTTTTCATCTTTCTGATCCAAAATGTATACTTATGTCCATCAAACTATGGTATTCCATTTTTATACATGTTGTTTCTCTCCATGATCTGTCTTTCAATGGTTAAACTGATTTTTAAAGGAACCTGCTCTGATACCAATTGTTGGATTACTGATAGGGGGGGTGAATAAGTAATAGAGAAATTCAATCATTTTCAACCACAAAATTCAAGTGCTATATCAATGTATCATTATCATCCAATAGTTGCATAATAAATGAACAATGAACAAATGAGAAATCATACACATACACAGTACACCAATGTTTTACATGGAAACCCAAAATGGGAGAAAACCACATAATATTTTTTCTTATATGTCTTTAAGAATTACATTCATTGGAAGCACCAACTTCCTTTGTTTTCCAACTGCAACTGGAAGGAGGCTCCAACACCCTAGTTTCTCAGGGTAGAACCTGAGGGAAGATCCAAATCCCCTATTATCTGGCTACAACTAGAAGGAGACTACAACCCCCTATGTTCTCCAGCTACATCCGGAAGGTGGCTACAATCACCTGTCATTTCCCCGTCCAACCGCCCTGATGTATAAGTAGAATGACAGAACCACTGTCACACTATCACTGTGAGATATACTACTGTAAACATGTACCAATAAACTTGTAATCAATTTGTACCACAAACAAGTGCATCAACCATGCACCAACCTGTACCTCAACCTATACCATCAACAAATGCATCAACCATGCACCAACCTATACCTCAACCTATACCATCAATGAGTGCATCAACCATGCACCAAATAAGTATCAATCATGCATCAAATACACATAAACTATGAATCATCAAGATGTACCAACATCATCAACTATACAACTCATGTATGTGCCAACTCATAAACTAATTGTTTCAACCAAAATCCCTCATCAATTTCATCATCCAAATCTGATTTGTAAATCTGTAATAGACCTGGTGTATATGATCACATACCTGCAAACCTTCCTCAACAAGAGGCTACCATTTTCATCAAATTTTACTTTAGTCTTACATGACTAGTTTTGAATTAGTCAACAACCCTAACTTGAAATAATCATAACTATGTACCTGTATTGAATAAAGATTTGAAAATGGTACACAATTTTCTTCAGTGTCTTTTATGCAATTCCTCCATATTTCACTAGTTAGAACCTCTTAAAAAAGGAGTTATAGCAAAAATGACATACCTTGTTGAATTTTGGCTTATTCTAGAGAGCGAACTTGTAGAGCGTGCCCCACACAAAATATTTGTTGTATGGATTTGAAAATTGTATAGAGAATACTACAAATTGTACTCTAACCAATACATTTTGTCTTACTGAATTTGGATTTGTTATGAATAAGTTATGACATTTTTACCCAAAATACTTATTTTAGACTAGTTTCAGGACTAGCCACAAACTCTATTTTCCACAGAGTGTAACTCCAAAATACAATGACACACAAGATGAAATTTGTATCACAGATAATTGGATATGTTTTCTCAACGACCTCCCAATTTCATGGTTTGAATCATTCTAGAAAAAAGTTATTGCAAAAATGGTGAGATGACTTATAAATAACATACCTTAGAAAGCATCATCAAAATAATTTATCCTCCCTTGAATTTCAACCTTCTTTACTTCACCTTCCTTCTGAAATTTGGCTTAGATATCCTTTGGTTACCTCATTCACTTGTAGATGTTCAATAGGATCAAGTGTGATTAAAATAAGAGAGCCTTGCCTCTTATTTATACTTTCATGTAGCTTCCTCAAGGGGTTTCCTTTTAACCATCTCAACCCACTTTCCTTATTTTAGGGCTAACCCACTTCTAACCACTTGTCCACTTAGTAATTTATCGATTGAATTTATTATTTAAATAATTTATTTTGCATCCTCTTTGAATTATAGTACACACATCACTTCAGTTTATTATTTAATTAATTTCTTCTTTGCAAACTCTTTCACTACTTTGACCTTTTGGGGCTTCTATATGACTCATAAGGGTTCTCCAACTTCACATGGCCATAACTCTCTAACCGTGAGGAGTTATGTGGCGTTCCACATACCACCGGAAATGGCATGACATGTATTATCCATCTAGAATATTATTACTTGCAAATATATCAAAACTCATACCATTATCAATCAAACAAACTTGGGTCCATTACCGAAACCTTTGTGCTACCGAAATTCGCTACCAAACTTTCTTCAAGGGTTGACATAAATGACAACCAACCCAATTAATCAACAACGTCGCATTTTGAAATTGATGGAAACACTCTGATGCAATAGTAAAGTCATGTCATGCAATACTGATGTCATATCACTCATGCTCCCCCTATGACCATCTCTCCCCTTGGAACCATGCCTCTGTGCTCTGTGTTGGTGTCTAAAGATGTCCTAAAAACAACCTTAGTTTAACATTAATTTATCAACCTCGAGATTCGTCTTTTATCTCAAGAATATCAGCAAAGTCTATGTAGGTAGCCTAAAATCGTGTAGCTAAACCAAATCTGAGTTCATCAACAATCAAGTTCCTCAAACATTCACCAAAGATTCTAAGAACTAATGGAATTGAAATCAGATTACTAAGATGCTATAAAGTGGAAAGGAACTAATCAATCTATCGAATTCTCTTAACTAAAAAGAAGTAATTGAATCTAAGTGAGGACTTGTAGAATTAACTATCAATTATGAATTCTGATTACTGTAAAGGAAATAACGAATTACTCTATCTACAGAAAGAAACAACAATTGTAATCTAGTCGGAAGGGACAACTAATGTAACTTTTACCGAAAGGAACAACTATTGTAACTTTAACCGAAAGGAACAACAATCATAAATCTAAGGAAAAGGAATAGCGCAGATGAAAATGTGAAGAATTGTCAAGCAACAACTTCAGAAATGGAAATCATAACGACAATCATTAATACTTGAGGGAAATGTCTATCTTCTATATGCAAACAATCATAAAATCATTAACACATTTATGCATTTATCCTTGGCTATTGTAAAAGAGATCTGAATCACAAAATATAAATCAAACTTCGAACTAATACAATTATAGAACTAGGCAGTAGCTCCTTAAGACTGGGCCCTCAGTCTTCAGAAGTACTTCTACAAGAAACTCAGAACACAGAAATGGTAGAAACACTCAAAACTTTCATTGATTCCATAGCTGGTGAAACATTTACAAAAACTGCTTACGCAGAGCAATTCTGAATCTAAATACCTGAATGTGTTTTTTCTCTCCTTCTTCCTGGATCTATTACCCTCTTATATATAATAATCTGGGTAAATCAAGCTATCCCGAGGATCAAAAGATCCTCATGATTGCTTTACTATTATAAAGTTACAATATAGAAAATGCATTATTTTCAAAACTGCTTTGCACCTAAAAAGTCTTCAACCTCCAATAGCTTGCGCATAGCCAAGATATCTTTGGTTATCTTTTACAGTTATTTATCTAATTCTGCAACAAAATCAAACCATTCCAATCGTAAATTAGAATCTATTTAATAAAACTTCAATAACAACCCTAAGAGACATATTAATCATGTTCTTTCCGATTTATCCATAACTATCTGAAGAATCAATCAAAATCATATCATGAACTGTGGGAAAAAGGAAGATATTTATACCTTTTTCGTAACCCAACACTCTGCATCTGATAAATCTCTCCTCCTTTGTCATCAATGGAAAATGTATCTTTCCATCTGGTGTTGCTCCCTCTAACTGAACTGTCCTTAGGGATACTTCCCCTGACTAAACTCTTCCTGAAACTGATCTCCTGACCTGAACTGTCCTCTTTATGGTGCTTCCTCATGTAAATCTAAGACATATAAGATAAGCATTCAAAATAAGTCATTTTGGAGTATAAATTACTCCAAGTCTCTAGCGAAGATACTCAAAGGCTTCCCGTGGATGCATTTTTGTAAAGATGTCTACCACTTGTTCTTTTGTTCCCACATATTCAACTTTGATGTTCTTTTCTGCAACCCGTTCCCGTAGAAAGTGATACTTGATTGGAATGTGCTTCATCTTGGAGTGCATCACTGGGTTCTTGAGATACTGATGGCGCTTGTATTATCACAATTGATTGGAATGGTCTCATCATACTCAATCTGTATATATGTCAAAGTTTTTTTCATCCATAGAACTTGTGTACAACATGTTGATGCTGCAATATACTCTGCCTCGACTGTATATAAGGATATTGATGATTGTTTCTTGCTTAGCCATGATACTAAACACTCACCCAATTAGAACACTTCTCCACTGGTGCTTCGTCGGTCATCAATGAAACCTGCCCAATCTACATCTTTGTAGGAAATAAGTGATAGATCCTTTCCTTTTGGATACCATAATCCAAACTCTTTTGTTCCTTTGAGATATCTAAAAATCATTTTCATTGCTACGACATGTGTTTCCTTCGGTGCTACTTGAAATCATGCCACTTGTCCAACTGCCTGCATTACATCTGGTCTGGATGTTGTCACATATAGTAAGCTACCAATCATTGACTTGTATTGTCTTTGGTATGTAGACTTTGAATCAACATCTTTGTTCAACTTTCAACTGGTTTGCATAGGAGTGGTAACTGGTTTACAATCTTCCATTGGGGAACCTCTTTAGCATTTCTCTGATATACTTAGTTGGAGAAATAAAAATTCCTTGGTTTCTTTGACATATATGAAGACCCAGAAAGAAGGATAGTTCTCCGAGTAATGACATTTCACATTCATTATGCATATGCTTTGCAAATTACTAGCTTAACCTGTCATCATTGCTTCCAAAAATAATATCATCAACATAAACTTCAATTAACAAAATACTTTCTTGAGTTACCTTGATGTAGAGGTTGTTGTCTGGACTTCCTTTTATGAACCATGCCTACTGTAAATATTTATGCAATCTAGAGTACCATGCTCTAGGAGCCTGTTTTAGACCATACAAGGCCTTCTTCAATTTACACACATAATCTGTGTTCTTTGACAACTGAAATCCTTCTGGTTGTTCAATGTAGACTTCTTCTTCAAGTTCCCTATTCAGAAAAGTTGATTTTACGTCCATATGATATACTTTAATATTATTGGAGCAAGCATAAGCTAAAATCAATCAAATTACTTCCATTCTGGCAACTGGGGCAAATTTCTCTTCAAATTCGATTCCTTCAACCTGCGTGTATCATTTACATACCAATCTATCTTTGTTCCTTGTAACCTATCCATATTCATTCAATTTATTTCTGAATACCCACTTTGTGCCAATCACATTCTTATTCTTTGGTCTTGGAACCAATTCCCAAGTGTCATTCTTCTCTATTTGATCCAATTCTTCATCCATGGCCTTATTCCAAAATTCATCCTTGCTGGACTCTTCAAAAAATGTTGGTTCAATCATAGATGAGAGTGTTAGGTGTGTTTGTTCTAGTGAACGGATTATACTTCTAGTCTCAACTCCTGCATCTTTGTTTTCGATAATCTGATCTTAAGGATGATTCTTTTGTACTCGTTTTCTAGGTGTCTTTGGAGGAACTTGCTGAACTTGCTCTTCTACTTCTGTCTGATCCTCTTCATCTTCCCCTTATACTTCTTCTTCATAAAGTTTTTCCATTGATTCATTTTATTATTCCTTTAATTCTCGGCCACCTGTTTCATCAATTGTTACATTGATATTTTCCACAACTTTTTTCAACCTCAGATTGTAACACTTGTATACTCTCCTTGTACTTGAGTAACCAACAAGTACTCATTTTTCCACACAAGAGTCAAACTTTCTCATTCTTTCATCTTCTCTTTTGATGTAGCATTTTCTTCCAAATACTCTGAAATGCTTCACATTTGTTGGTCTTTCTTTCCATAGCTCGTAGGGAGTTTTTACAGTGTTGTTTCTGAGCATTACTATGTTTTGAATGTGAACTGTTGTATGTACTGCATGTGTCCAAAATATATCTATTAATTTTGGAATCCATTAATATTGTTCAATCCATTTCTTGTACTGTCATGTTCTTTCTTTCAACAACTCCATTCTATTGAAGTGTCCTAGCAACAAAGAATTTCCTTTTTATTCCATGCATGCTGCAGTTGTCCATAAATTCCTTTAAAGTGAAATCTGCTCCATTATCAAATCTCAAACATTTGATTTTTGAATTCATTTCATTTTCAACCATTTCCTTGTATACCTTGAAGTTTTCAAAAGCTTCTTACTTATTCCTGAGAAAGAAAACTATAGTCATTCTTGTCTAATCATCAACTAATAACATAAAGTATTTCTCACCTTTTAAACCATTTTTTATAGTTGGTCCAACTAGATCAATATGCACAATTTCCAATGATTTTTTTGTTGAATATTCCTTTGATTTAAATTTGGTCTTTGTTTGCTTTCCTTGTTGACTATTCTTGATTAAAGTGTTGGTTGGTTTAGTAATTTGGGGAATTTCTCTAACTGCTTCCTTTTTGCTAACTTTGACAAGGTTATCAAAGAGTATGTGGCCCATTCTTTTGTGTCATAGCCAACTTTCATCTTCCTTTCCTAGAGAACACTTTTCATTTCAAATTTCACTTAATACATATATGTTGCTTGAATTTCTTGCAACTGTTGCAATCAATTTTTCTGAACCTTATTTTCTTATCTCTCACTTTTTTGAATCGAAAGTAACTTTATGACCTTGGTCACACATTTGACTCACACTTAGAAGATTATATTTCATATCTTCTATTGGTAGAACATTTTCTACCTTGGTATTCTTGTTTCCAATTCTGACTATGCATTTTCCAATGATTTTAGTTGAATCATCATTTTTGAAGGAGACTAATCCATCTCTTTCCTTTCTTAATGTTACAAACCTGTCTTTATCACCTGTCATGTGTTTTGAACATTCATTGTCAACATAATAACCACGTTTATTCTTCTTAGCATGTAGAGAGAGTGTGCATTATTCATTGCTATACTGATTCTTCTTTCTTATCCATGTTCTCTTCTGAGGTTCCTGTTTGTGACTATTATTGTTATGTTGTGGTTCTCTAGGAGGATCTATCATTCTGCAATCTTTGGCCATGTGTCCAAAGTTGTAGCACTTGTAGCATTCCACTTCAATTCTCAATGACTCAAACCTGTTGTAACTTCTTCTCTGTGTTTCATTGGGCCTTCATAGATAACCCTTTTGGGTATGAATTTCAAAGTTGTTTATGTTCCTATTTTTAGCTCTGCAATTCATAGCTTTATGTCCAAAATTATTACATGCATAACATAAACCAAAAAATATAGCTTGATACCTGGGAGTTGAAGATCTTCTGAAAGGATTTTCTGTTCTTAATCCTTCTTCTTCCTAAGGCCTATCTATCGTTCGTTGATTCTAAAATATGAATCTTCTCGGTGGAGGAGTGTCCCTGTAATATTCTTTGTAGGTCTTCATATCCCCTTTCATTGTTTCTGCATAGATTTTTGGATATATTTCTTTTTCTGTTGTTTTGGAGCTTGATCACTTTTCTGTCTAATTGTATCCATGTCCAAACTTGTCGTGATGAGGCTTTTGACTTTTGATAATGATATCCAAAACTTTTGAGTTGTTCTGCATATTTTTCTCTTGAATATCCTTTCTTAATGTGACAATCTTTGCTTCCAAATTTCCAATTATCATGTCTCTTTATTCTAGCTATTCTTTGAGTACTTATTTAATTCTTTTATCTTCTTCCATTTGAACCTTCAAATTTGTGATCATTTGTTCTAGTTCTTGAGTGTCTTCTTTCTTGTCTAGTTCCGCTTGTAGCTTCTTGTTTTTCTTCTTTTCTTTTCTTACAACTTCTATGTCACACAACAATTATTCTCGGTAGTCAACTTCTACCTCTTCATATTCTTCTTTGATTTCTTATTTATCATATTCTTCTATTTCCATGAATAAAACTCTTTCTGTCTCACTGTCACTGACTTCATATTCATCTAATGAGGAGATGTCTTCTTTGGTGCATAAGATTTTCTTGAAAGATTTCTTTGTGGTTATTTTTTCTTTATATGTTTGTTTTCTATTTGAGTAATCTTCATCATTCCTCTTATTTTTCTTATGAGGAAATTTGTTAGCAAAATTACCAATACCATCAAAATTAAAACAAATCAATGGAAACTTACCTTTATATCTGTCGTTGGTTCCTTGGTTCAATCTT
The DNA here is from genome assembly GCA_032191745.1 of Picea mariana. NCBI lineage: Eukaryota > Viridiplantae > Streptophyta > Pinopsida > Pinales > Pinaceae > Picea > Picea mariana. Next base: position 79,203 of record JASDQU010681235.1, read on the forward strand.
TTGACAAAGTTGGCCATTTCTTCATCATCTTCCGAGATGTCACTATTGTTGCTATGTTATTTTTCCTTTTGCTTTCCCTTTTTCTTTAACCTTTTGGATTCTTTGAAAGTTGCTTCTTTTATATCTGGATTTTCCTATTCAGTTCTCATTTCATATGCTCTGAAGATTCCATGTAGTTCGTCCATGCTTATTGAGTCTATATATGCTCTTTCTTTTAGTGCTGATATCTTATGATCAAATCTCATAGGAAGAGATCTTAGTACCTTTTGAACAATTAAAGACTCTTTGATTTCTTCTCTCAATCATATGATTGCATTTATTGTTTCATCGACTCATAAGAAGTAAGCTACAATAATCTCGTCTTCCTTCATCTTTAGTTGTTTGAACTGACCTCTATAAGTTTGAAGATTTGTTGCTTTGACTTTTGAATATCCTTCATAAATATTTTGAAGCTTGTCCCAAATCTCTTTAGAGGATTTACAATGTATAAATTTGGTGTATAATGGTTCACAAAGACCATTCAGAATTTCATTTATGGCTTTGGAATTATTTTTTCCAAGTTTTATTTCTCTTTCATTTGTCGGTGGAACTGTTGGTTCTTTGTATCCATCTACAACATATTGACAAATTTCAAATCCCTATGCCTGTATATATTTTTTCATCCTTCTGCTCCAAAATGCATACTTATGTCCATCAAATTGTGGTATTCCATTTTTATACATGTTGTTTCTTTCTATGATCTACCTTTCAGTGGTTAAATTGATTTCTGAAGGAACCTACTCTGATACCAATTGTTGGATTACTGAGAGGGGGGGTGAATCAGTATTAGAGTAATTCAATCCTTTTCAACCACAAAATGAAAGTGTTATATCAATGTAGCATTATCATCCAATAGTTGCAGAGTAAATAAACAATGAACAAATGCGCAATCATACACATACACAGTACACCGGTGTTTTACGTGGAAACCCAAAGCAGGAGAAAACCACATAATGTTTTTTCGTATATGTCTTTAAGAATTACATTCATTGGAAACACCAACTTCATTTGTTTTCTAGCTGCAACTAGAAGGAGGCTCCAACCCCCTAGTTTCTCAGGCTACAACCTGAAGGAAGCTCCAACTCCCCTATTATCTGGCTACAACCAGAAGGAAGCTAAAACACCCTATGTTCTCTGGCTACAACCACCTGTCCTTGCCCAGTCTAACCACCCTGACATATAAGTAGAATTCTAAAACCACTGTCACACTATCACTGTGAGATATACTGCTATAAACATGTACCAATCAACATGTAATCAACTTGTACCACAAAAAAGTGCATCAACCATGCATCAACCTGTACCAAACAACCTGTAATCAGCTTGTACCATAAACAAGTGCATCAACCATGCACCAACCCATACCTCAACCTGTACCATCAACAATTTCATAAACCATGCACCAACCTATACCTCAACATGTACCATCAATGACTGCATAAACCATGCTCCAAATATGTACCAATAATGCATCAAATACACATAAACTATGACTCATCAAGATGTACCAACATCATCAACTATACACCTCATGTATGTGCCAACTCATCAACTACTTGTCTCAACCAAAATCCCTCATCAATTTCATCATCCAAATCTGATTTGTAACTCTGTAATAGACCTGTTGTATATGATCACATACCTTCAAACTTTCCTTAACAAGAGACTAGCATTTTCATCAAATTTTAATTTAGTCTCACATGACTAGTTTTGGATTAATCAACAACCCTAACTTGAAATAATCATAACTATGTTCCTGTAATGAATAAAGATCTAAAAATGGTACACAATTTTATTCATTTTCATTTATGCAATTCCTCCAGATTTCACTACTTGGAACCTCTCAGAAAATGATTTATAGAAAAAATGGCATACCTTGTTGAATTCTGGCTTATTCTAGAGAGAAAACTTGTAGAGCGTGCCCCACACAAAATATTTGTTGAATGGATCTGAAAATTATTCAAAAAATACTACAGAATGTACTATAACCAACACATTTGGTCTTACTGAATTTGCATTTGTTATGAAGAAGTTATGACATTTTTACCCGAAACACCTATTTTAGACTAGTTTCAGGACTAGCCACAAACCCTATTTTCCATGGAGTGTAACTCCAAAAATACAACAACCCACAAGATGAAATTTGTATCACAGCTACTTGGATATGTTTCCTCAGCAACCTCCCAATTTCACGGTCTAAATCATTCTAGAAAAAAATTATTGTGAAAATGGTGTGATGACTTGTAAATAACATACCTTAGAAAGCATCATCAAAAGAATTTATCCTCCCTTGAATTTTGGCCTTCTTTACTTCACCGTCCCTCTGAAA
>JASDQU010681236.1:0-28186 GCA_032191745.1 Picea mariana
ATTCTGGATCAATGGACAAGGTCCAATACCTTGGATACATTGTAGATGACCATGGTGTGCATGTTGATCCAGCCAATATCAAATTCATTCATGACTCGCCAACCTCGAAAACACTAACCGAGCTTTGAAGCTTCTTAGGCCTCTCCAACTTCTATCACACATTCGTATTGGGGTTCACCCATATCGCATGGCTCTCAGCCAAGTGACCAAGGGTGGTTGCAAAGCCAAATTTGTGTGGGGAGGATCACATAAGAAATATTATGACAATATGAAACATCACTTATGCTCAACCACCATGATCGTTGTTGTAACATTATTTGACATCGCAAAAAGTTTTGAAATTTTCAAAATAAATTCATATTTTCCATATCTCGAACTTTTAGTAAGTCTCCGTAATTTATCCTTACATTTCACTTTATAAAGTTTTGATGAGTCAATTTTTCCTAACCTAACATCCATTTGATAATAATTATAAGATATAATTGCTCCAAAACCAATGCTTTATACAAGCCTATCCTTGTCTCATAAAATCAATTTCTTCTATTCCTCAAAAAGAAGATTGTGTCATAGATCGACCTCAAAATAATTGTTTCAAAACCAATCCTTATAATCATGTTTTATTTATGTTTAAACTATATTTAAAAGCTTGAACATGAATGAAACAAGACGAGCTATAGAGCAGCAAGTCCCTGCCTTTAGGGAAGGGGTGCAATTGTTGGAAGCTTGAATGAGATTGTTTGAAGACAACGTCGTTGAAGTCCATGTGCTATATGTTCTATGCGAGATGGTGGCCGTGACAACTAAATGAGCGAATGAATATCGAAGTACAGGGCAACCTGTCGGTCACTCCATAGTCTCTCAGAAATAAGCAGTCAGAAAGGGCATTGATCTTTGGTTGGGTGTTAGTAAATCTAGTTGGAGAGCCAGAATGTGTTAGAGACAACCACTTGGACCACCTTAATTATAAAAGCTTATATCAATGATAAGCACACTCTCACTTATCTCTGTTTTTCGCTTTCCTTGAGTGCATTTACTGTGTGTACGTTGATTATATTCAAACAATATATAGAATTGTAAATAATATTATAATTTTTTATTTTAAAAATGTGAAGAGATTAGTGTAATCAAAGTAGTTAGCTCGTACAATATATATATTCAAAGTATTCTCATCAATATGCAGGTAAGAATATTATCTAAAATATGTTATTTAAAAAGTGATTTAAAAAAATCAAAATATATTGTAGAGGGAAGCTTTAAAAGACTTTTCAAAGTTTTTAAGAAAGATTAAAACAATTAAATGTTAGTTATGTGTATTGGTTTTATCTTATATAGCCCCATCATGAAAAGAAATGCAAAATAAATGTTATATTTATTTGGATGATTCTATGTATTTGAAAAGAAAACATTTTCAAACAAAATTTATCACATAATAAATAAAAAAAACTGAATTTCTCCATTTATTAACTCACCTTTTATATTTTTAAAAATTTAATAAGTCAAACATGAAATAAAATATGACATGCATTATTTTATTCAAGATATTGCGAAAATTTGATTGATATTCTAACGACATGTGATGAAACCTTCATGGTTACAACAACTGTACTTTGCATGGTTGTCTTCCAAATTGTAATGTGAGAAATTATGAAATTGTTTTATCAAAGATAACTTAACCTCGACCACTTGAGGTGAATGGAATGATTTTCCATTTTGACCAAACAATAAGAAAATCTAAGTAGTCCAATTAAATCAAGTAGAAACCAAAACAAGCAACCACGGGATTTAATGGAGCCTGCTTATGGCTAAGGATGCGGAGGGGATCGTTTGAACTCGAAATGGCGTGGAAAATGCGAACAAAAAATAATATAATGACCTTAGGCGCATCATGCTTCATGTAGAGCCTCAACAAGTGTGAAATTACTTTCCACGCGTTCCTTAGGCGATACATCTGTACACCAACTGTGTATGATGCAGGTTGTCTCTTGCACATTGTTGGTTGTTTACAGTAATTCCAAAAAAACTTATTGAAGTGAGATGGCCTATCGAATGGGCGCCTGTTGGTGCAGAGCAGTGCCACATGGAGCATCAACATGCCCTGATTTTCCTTCATGGTTGACCACTTGTTCATATTTTTTTTTTCTGAAATGTCCATGAAAGAGCCTTTCGTCCTCTGAAACTCAATGCATTTCCCTTGAACGAAATCAACAATGTTGATCCCTTCTGAGTCGGCTTCACTCATGCCTATCAGGAGCTCTAGAAGAATCACTACAAAGCTGTAGATGTCATATTTTGCGTCCCTTAAAGAATATTAATGGTTATAAATGAAGAATTTAACTAGGGAGATATAAGCAATGGAGCACATGGCGTCGTCCGGAAGCTTGGCCATGCAGAAATCAGAAAATGGGCCCTCCATGTGACCGTCTAGTAGTAGGTTGCTAGGCTTCAAGGCACCCTGCACAATTGTCGGATTGCAGTAATGGTGAAGATAACAGAGGACATGTGCGAGTCCCTCTTTTTGATTCAACTGCATCTTCTTGATGACTACCCCTGTTACAGCCTGGCTTGGTGACATACAGATAGGACATGAGATACAAATTAAGTGGTGGGTTAGAGCCAAAGGGTTGGAATCCATTGGCATCCTTGCTCCTGTTATTGACTTACAGGGGTTCAACCTCCTCCCCCGTGCTCATCTTCGCAAGGATCAATATGACACTATTTCTACACAAATTTTAGGTACTATAGAGAACTGGGGATTCTTCCAGATAATAAATCATGGAATCCTTGACTCTCTTATTGCTCATGTTCAAGAAGCAAGAAAGGCCTTCTTCCAGCTTCCCATTGAAGAGAAGGAAACCTACGCTAATGAAGCACAGAACCCTGTTGAATATGGCAACAAAGTCAGATATTCTCTAGATGGAGAGTTTAAGTTGGAGTGGGGAGACTATTACTATAACGTTATGTGGCCTCCATCTAGGAGAGACATGTCCAAGTGGCCCATTTCACGTATCCTCTTTTACTCCACATTTTATGTGTGTATACTATATTTGTATTTTTATTTGTGTGGGGATGGGGAAGGCCTAACCTCTCTACTGAACTTTGTGGTTGCACGGAAGCTATGGATGAATACGACCTCCATAATTTCGTGGGTGAAATGACAATGGTTCTCAATTCTTTTGGTGTATTCGTCGGATATGTCGTTGACGTTGTCCTTGATAAATTGATGGATTAGATAACCATGAGATACGTGTATCTCCATGCCATCGAACCCCGCTGACATTGTGTTTATGGCCGCTCTGCGTAACTGATTGATTGTTTCAGAGATTTCTGTCGTCGCGAGGGCGTGGGGTTTGGAGCAGGTGCCCCTAGTGACGTTCGACATCAATATGTTTCACTGTTTTGGAATCGGCTTGCTGGTGGAGGAAAGCGAGACTTCATGGTTGGGATGATAAACTTCATTATCAAATAAAGAAACAACTGGTTAATAATATACCATACTAATATGTTATTTTATATTGGAGCACAAATTCATTTTAATCCCAAATACTTTATGGGCCAGAGTCATTAGATTCCCTGTTGTGGTAATCTGGATCGTCCAATCTTCTTTAGTCTATATGATAGACTGTATGAGGAAGAAAGAGGTGTGTTGCTTTGCAGACCTTCGTTTTGCTGGACTACCTTAGCTATATACTCTTCTTTGTTTTGCTTGCAGGTCCAATTTTTCTATGTGAGGTGCCCAAGCAGTGGCCTGAGGAGGTGTTGAGGAAGTTCAACATGTGATTGATGTGCAAAGCTTCGACTGCAAAGGCATGAAGTGTCAATGGTGAAGCCCTCAGCTGGCAAGGCAAGGAGTACAGGTTGCCATGCTGATCACATCAAACAACATTGAGCAGATCATCTAGTATAGTGGATTTGATGGTCTGTGCAGAAGAAGAGCTGACACACATTATGACATAATGATCTCAAAAGAAGAGGTAGTGCCAAAAGAAGAGGTAGTGCCACTAGCATCATTGTCAAAAGAAGAGTTAGTGCCAATTTTTCCTCGACTTGATGATCTTCCACTTGACAAAGTTCCAAATTACACTTTCTCGAATACTTCAGGGTTTAGTTCATACGGGTCCTGCTGATGAAGTTTTGGTTTCGATCCATGCAATTGATCTAGAAAAAGATGGAATATCTTTGAAGAAGGTAATGGATGCTTGTTCTGCATGTTTTGAGCAGTGTACTGTGTTTACCCAACAAGTATTGGCAAAAGTGTTGAATCAACTGGTTGAACAGACTCCCCTGCCATTGTTGTTCATGTGTACTGTTATTCAAGAAATTGGAAATTTTCATACTATGGTAGACTTTGTAATGGAGATACTATCTCGTTTAGTGAGAAAAAAAATCTGAAAATTGTAACATTTATGCATCTCCAAAACAAATATTCAGAGTCTATACTTCAGAGAAGGGTTTTCTAGAAAGAAACTAGATATTACAATCCAATGGTGACCATTATATGATCTTTTTGATACAAACATACTTCACAGGGTATCAATGTTGAGGGTTTAAGGTCAAAATATCGCCACTTCAATGACATATCTCTTTTATTCTTGTAGGCAGTTCTTCTCATCCGGATCTGCAGCGGAAATATGGATAGAGTTCAGACCTTTATGAAGAATTCATGGCATAACTCGTCATTGGAAGTTGTTTCTTCCAAAAAAAAAAAATGCAGTAAACCTTGGCTTTCCTAATTGTGAGTATTGGATCACAGATTGCTTGAACCTATGGGTTGGAATGCAAAATTGTCAATACTAGGATTTTCAATGGGTTGTTTTGATGGCACTTTGTATAAAAGCATTGTATGACAATTGAGTGGGAGGGTTTTTTCCCAGTGAAGGGGTTGGAAATGATATTGGTATCCGACAATACAATAATTTCTCACCAGATTTTGAGTAAATATTCCTGATAAAAAACATCAAATTTGCTAATTCAACAATTTTTTATCAGATTTTGGATAAATATCCAAAAAAAACATCATTTCATAGAATCTTTAGCCTATGACATAATTGGATATGTTTGAGATATAATTGAATATGTTATAATTCAATATGTTTGAGATATCTGTGGCAAATAATAGTGAGCCATACCCTTTTCAAGAGATGATGTTCCAAGAAGTGCCATAAATGCATTTTGTCGTCTAAGTGAGCTAGTTACACCTACAAAGGATATTGCTAAAATCAATTGTATACCTGCTAAAACCTGGTGGTTCGGCTCAAGCTCACTGTGAAAAAATGGTTGACCTTTGGAACAATATTATCATACACTATAAGGTCGGAACTAGATCTTGCATCTAGCTTTCAATATATTGCATTGGAGTGGGATGAATTCCAGCTTTGTTCTTTCACATAGAGTATTTTGTTTGGTGCATCCGGATGATAGAGAACTAGCCAAAATGAATAGAACCATATACACATACAACTTGTCAGATAATTCACACCCAAAACAAGATTTTTATTCCTGAATAGAAACACATGTTCGTCTTCCTGTCTAGTTATGAGCATCTTTAGACATTATAACACTTTTACCAAATCAAGCTAAACCAACATATGCCTAGGTGTTAAGGACAGACCACACCCATACTGACAGTAAAAAAAACTGAAAGGTGGTAGAGCATCTAGAAGAAAAAGGATTATTAATTATAAAAGCAACATAATTCCTCATTTTGGGGGAATGAGATAGCGCATGGATTTGAGTTGTCAAATCTTTGACCTGATTTAAAAAATATTTTTAGAAACAGTTGCATATTTAATGGCAAGGCTTCAGCACTTGAGATATATAAAATCACTAGCAGAAGACTCTGAAGGAGTTAGAACAGAATTCTGGCAGCAAAACCGTGCACTTCGGTAGTAAGACCCATGGGAAATTATTATTTTTATTTCTGAATCAAGAGAACTCCCATGGATTCATATTGTTTCATTGTTGATCCCTCTCTTCTTTACTTTTAAGTATTTTATTTATTACATTTTCTAGCATGTTATATTTATAATTCAATTTGATTTACAGGAGATGAGTTTATTTCTTTAATGGAAAATATTTTAATGGTGATATGTGATTGCTAACTACTTTTTTCACATTGGGTTATAGATTCAAATTTTGTTCACATATTGCATTCTTGACTATTTGTCTGAATTTTTTTTAGAGATGCCTAGATTTTCTCTTAATTCATGTTTAAAATTGTAGAGATTTAAATGTTCATCTTCTTTGTTTCATATTTAATAAGTTTGTTTTTCTCTTTACTAGAGTTGAGACTTAATTATCTTCATATTTTATTTCACCTATATTACTAAGATTTTGGTCTCAAGACAATGAGACTCCATGCCCAATGGACTAGCTCTTTGATCTTAGAGATTACCTATTCTAAATCTAGTTTTTTGCCTTATCTTTTATTAATCTTGTCTACCCAATTCATTACTTTTAAATTTGGCATCATGTGTTTAATTGTTATAATTACTGTTTAGTAAGAGTGGGCAACCATTGTTCTTTAATCATATGAGAGAGCTCTCTCTGGTCCAAGAGCCAGCTTGTAGCCTAAAGTTGGTTTAAATATGTCTTTGCATGGTTTCTAGACAGCCATGAACCATCTCAAGTTACAACATTATTTTTTGCGTTGTTTCCAGGGACGAAGGTTTGAGATATTTTCCCCAGGGTTTTATCAAGATCAGATCTGGTTCTTGAAGGTGAACAAGGATCACACATGGGCTATGTGGTTATTCACCTGGAGACTCCACTGTGATTTCACTGGCGACTCCATTGCGTTTCAATGTCAACTTCATTTGCTGCAAAGATAGTTGCAAGGTATGCTCCTTTTTATTTTTCAGATGTTCCTAGTTTTCCTAATGTTATTCCTACTACAAAAGACTAGGGAGATTGTCTTCCAAGGTTCAAAGAAGATGATGATGATTGTCTAGCACAACACGTAATATATTTTCATGAGTGCATGCATCAACTGAGAATTTTTCATGAAGGTGTATAGATGAAAATGTTCATAATATCGTTGGATTGAGATGCCAGATAATGGTATAAATCTTTACCTACTACTTGTATAGCTTCTCTGAAATATTTTCATACACTATTTCATTATCACTGCAAAATATTTTATCTAGTTGAACTTCTCTATGAGCATTGTTGTAAAGAAGAATTAAAAGAATAGGTACCTCAAGACAATCACAGGAATAAAGGATCTACTGATGAAGACTATGATCAAGAGCTGAAGGACCAAAGTTATTACAACATTGAAAGCGATGGAGATATTCCAGTTAAATTACATGAAGATGTATCTCTAGATATTGATTATGAATATGCCTATGAAGATTTTCAAGAAGGTATAGTACTTCTTCATTCTGTAGAAAAACATAGTCAGGACTCTCTTGAACATAATATTACTTTTTCTCCCGATATTAATCATGATATTCAAGCTTCTAGAAATTAGTAGGAAGAAGAGAAAATTTTGCAGGCATTATTCACAGGAATTTACATCATCATACCAACTTACGAGATTTATAGGCCATTGTATGACAACTATAAAGGCATAGAAAAAGGTTTTAGGGAGCATATTTCTACATTCACATAGGCAGAAGTATACAACATTGAACTAGTTTATGATGCGTATGAGTTTCATAATTATGAGTCACAAATAGAAACATTGTTTCACGTGATTCTTTAGGACTTAAAGCTTTATGATCTTAAACAAAGATCACTTGGAGATGCATTAGTGGAAAAAACATATTTCATTAGAGAAATGAATATCCTGGAAAAGGACTTTAGATTTTCGAACCAGGATGATAATCTTATGGATGATCAGGTGTCCATTTTATATTAGAATGAAGATCCTCTAGTAGCTCACTTAAAATCACCAGGTTGTGTGAGTTTTTTATCATTATTTCACTGTAAGTATGGAATCAAGTTGTATGTGGATTTTCTATTATTCATACTTTACATGTTGATTATAAATGATGAAGGAATGGGTCATTCAAGAAGTTATTTTCTTTGTTGGTTGCACTAGAAGTATACATATACTTGATCAAGATGACTAAGTTAATTAGTGTAGGAGTAGATTGTATATAAATAAGCTTGGAGTTTGAACATAATTTCAGTTTTCAGTTTAGTAGTTAGAGTGGTCTCTTTTCAGTTTGCAGTGTGTAGAGTATTTTGATTTCAGTGTAGAAGAAATTTATTTCAACTAAGTTGAGAATAAGCAGGGTTTCAAATTAGAGGAAAGAATTTTCAGAGATGGCCTGGATCATGCCTAGATATTAAAGAGTGAAAATGGTACAAACATTCATAGAGAACATAGATGAGTCTGTTTAGAGGGTTCGAAGAATTGTAGTAATGGTCAGACACAAGTTTTCAAGAAAGGGTTGAAAGAAAATGGTCTGCATATTCTTTGGTGTCTCGCAAGGAGACACCATCCCCATATGGAGTCTATTTTGTAACATTAATTGACATCGCCAAAAATTTTGAAATTTTGGAAAGAAATGCCTATTTTCCATCATCTCAAACTTTTAGTAAGTCTTCGTAATTTATTCCTATGTTTTGCTTTATAAAGTTTTGATGAGTCAAGTTTTTCTAACCTAGCATCCATTTGATCATAATTATAATATCTAGTTGCTCCAAATCCAATGCTTTATACAAGCCTATCCTTGTCTCATGAAACCGATTTCTTTTATTCCTCCAAGAAAATTATTTCGTGGATCGAACTCAAAATCATTATTTCAAAATCAATCCTTAAAATCATGTTCTATTTATATTTGAACTATATTTAAAAGTTTGAACATGAATGAAATAATATAAAAGTTTTTTTTTTAATCTCTTTAAAAAAAGGTTCAACTAAAAAATTATTTTTCTAAGTCATATGTTAGGAGAGAACCAAGTCAATGCTCCAGATCCAACAACTCTCATGGAGGAAGATCGATGGTTACAATGTATTACAGCCCCCCCCCCCAATGAGCTAGAAATTTAACGAAAGTGGGAGGGTGGTGAAATTTAATCATAGTTTGGGTGAACATTACATGGAATCTCATGGGAGATTTTGCCTCCCCACCTTCAATGGTTTTCAAAACTACCATTGGACCCCCATGACAAGGTTCCAATAGCAAGGTTATGTCTTTGGTTTAAGCATACGGTCCTATGGATAATATTTTGTTTTAACACTAGAAATGTGACATCCAAAATGTTTATCGAGATGGTTGTGTTTTCATTTCTATTCTTAATGCACCACCGTAGAATATGGGCCCCTTCCTCAGTCCCTTCAATCCTTTCAACACCTCTCTCGTCTCCCCTTTAGTCCCCACCAGTGTTTATCTTCGTTGTGGACACTTGCATTCTAGAGAAGGAATTTGGGTACTTGAAGACGTCTCTGACAAAGGCCATAGCTCTCCTCTCTAAGGGAATGCCCTCGGTGGGTTTGATCACCTTCAGTACGCAGGTACATGTCCATGTGTGGGGCTTCACCCATATTCCAAAGTCTTATATCTAGAAAAGTTCCAAAGAGGTAACTAGTAAGGACCAAATTTTAGATCACCTCAACTTCCTTATACACAATAAAAGCATGATGAACCCAACTCTCTACACAAGAGTTATAGCTGGGGAGAAAAATGGACTCTCTACCAAAAGCATTGGCCGCTTCTTATTACATGCTCCCATTCTTAATTCACCTTCAATTTGATTTTGGAAGAGTTGCAAAAGGACCTGTGGCCGGTGTAGGAAGATCAAAGAGCAGCCTGTTGTATTGGCACTACTTTGAGCGTGGAAACTAGATTATTAGGTGCTTGTTGATTGAATCATGGCTTTCATTAGTGGCCCTTGCACTAAAGGATCCAGTACTATTGTGTCTAAATATCAGTCAGAACCAATACACTCTAACATGGACCCCCCCCCCAAAGAATGAGAGATCAAGTTTCTTCTATTAGGTAGATATTTGAAGCTGTTGAAATTATTCAAGCATTTCCAAGATCAATTTCTAGGTTCCTCATCAATGGAATTGATGCAAGTTATATCTGATCCTCCACAAGGGAGTGACAATATTCCCAGTGACAAGAGAAGGGAGAACTCCTTCCAGGGACTTGTTTATGACTGTCAAACAGTTATGTGAAAGAAAACCAAAGGATGCAGGAATCTTATTCCAATTTTATCATCATTGTCAAAAGAAGAGGTATTGCCAATTTTTGCTCGACTTGCTGATCTTACACTTGCTAAAGTTCCAAATTGTGCTTGCTCAAATACTTCAGGGTTCAATTCATAAAGGTCTTGCTTTGACACTTGCTAAAGTTTTGGTTTCGATCCATGAAATTGATCCACAAAATGATGGAATACCTTTGAAGAAGGTAATGGATGCATGTTTTGAGTAGCATACTATGTTTTCCCAGCAAGTTGTGGCAAAAGTGTTGAATCAATAGGTTGAACAGGCTCCCTTGTCGTTGTTGTTCATGTGTATTGTTATTCAAGCAATTGGAACTTTTTCTACTATGGTAGACTTTGTAATGTAGATAATGTCCCATTTAGTGAGCAAACATATTTGGAACTTGTCACATTTATGCATCTCCAAAACAAATATTCAGAATTTGTATGTCATATTTCTCAAAGTGACAAGAAAAGGGTTATCTAGAAAGAAAATAGATATTACAATCCAGTGGTGACCATTATATGATATTTTGATACAAACATGTTTCACAAGGTATCAGTTCCAAGGGTTTAAGGTCAAAATATCACCACTTGAAGACAACGACAGATCTCATTTATTCTTGTTGGTGGTTCTTCTCATGGACAGAGTTCGGAAATATGGATAGAGTTCAGATCTTTATGGAGAATTTATGGCATAACTCGTCATTGGAAGTTATTTCTTCCTATAAATGCAGTAAACCTTGGCTTTCCTAATTGTGTTTGGATAAGAGATTGCTTGAACCTATGTGTTGGAATGCAAAATTGTCAATACTAGGATTTTCAATGGGTTGTTGTCATGGCACGTTGTATAAAAGCATTGTATGAAAATTGAGGGGGAGGGTTTTCTTTCATTGATTTTCACAAAATACTTTAATATGTTTAAGGTACTGGTGGAAAATAACAGTGATACATACCATTTTTCAAGAGATGATGTTCCGAGAAGTGCCATATATGCATTTTTGTCCAAGCGAGCTAGTTACACATGCAAAGGCGATTGCTAAAATCGATTGTATACGTGCTCAAACCTGGTGGTTCGGCTCAAGATCACCGTGAAAAAATGGTCGACCTTTGGAACAATATTATCATGCACTATAAGATCGGTACTAGATCTTGCATCTAGATTTCAATATATTGCATTGGAGTGGGATGAATTCAAGCTTTGTTATCTCGCATAGAGTAGTTTGTTTGGCGCATCCAAATGATAGAGAACTAGCTGAAATGAATGGAACCTTGTAAACATATAGCTTAGCAGATAATTCACTCCAAAATAGGATTTATATTCATGAATAGAAACACATCTTCGTCTTCTTGTCCATTTACGAGCATCTTCAGAGATTATAATAGTTTTACCAAATCAACCTAAACCAACATATGCCCAGGTGTTAAAGACATCCCACACCCATACTGACTGTAAAAAAAAATGACAGGTAGCAAAGCATCTATAAGAAAAAGGATTATTGATTATATAAGCAACAAAATTCCTCAGTTTTGGGGAATTAGATAGCGCATGGATTTGAGCTGTCAAATCTTTGACCCGATTTAAATTTTATTTTTAGAAATAGTTGCATATTTAATGGCAAGGCTTCATCACTTGAGATATATAAAATCACCAGTAGAAGACTGTGAAGCAGGAGTCATAATAGAAGTCTGGCATCAAGAATATGTTCTTCAATTGTAAGCCCTATGGGAAATTATTTTTGTGATTTCTGAATTAGAGAACTCCCATGGATTCATGTTGTTTCATTGTTGAGCCCTGTCTTCTTAACTTTTATGTATTTTATTTATTACATTTTCAATCATGTTATATTTCTAATTCAATTTGATTTACAACAAATGAATTTATTTCTTTAATGAAAAAAAATTCCGATGGTGATGATGTCATTGCTAGTGACCTTTTTCTGCATTCGGTTATAGATTCAAACGTTTTTCACAGATTACATTCTTGAATATTTTTCTGAAATCCTTTTTAGAGATGCCTAGATTTTCTTTGGATTCATGTTTAAATATGTCCATATTTAAATGTTCATTTTCTTTGTTTCAGATTTAATAATTTTGCATTTCTCTCTATTAGGTCTGAGACTTGAGTATCTTTCTATTTTCTTCCACCTATCATACTCATATTTTGCGCTTAAGCCAATGAGACTGCATGCCTAATGGATTAACTCTTTGATCTCAAAGATTACCTATTCTAAATCCATTTGTTTCTTGTTTTTTTAAAAATCACATCTACCCAATCCCTTACTTTTAAATCTCGCATCCTACACTTAATTGTTAAAATTGTTGCTTAGTGATAGTGGACAACCTGTGTTCTTTAATCATATGAGAGAGACCTTTCTGGTCCAAGAGCCAACTTACGGCCTAAAGTTGGTTTAAAGATGTCTTGGCATGGTTTGTAGACAACCAGGAACCATCTCAAGTTACAACACTCGCCTTACTTAATCTGCAACAACCATTTGAGATTGATACCAATGCTTTTAATTATGTTGTTGGTGTTTTTATCACTTAACACGATCATCTAATGGCCTATCATAGTGAGACAGTCTGAGGTGTCATCCGTAAGTACCCCACTTAAGACAAATAAATGTATTCCATCATACAATCCTACCACCAATAGAAACATTACATTCTAGGGAAGGAGACAGTCATCCATATGGATCACCAAGGCTAGATGACCCCACGGACAGTAATCCATACGTTGCAGTGCCCAATATATTGCAAAGGTTTGTATTGGGTTATTTGAAATGTGTACGCCTCGACTATACCTTTTCGATGATGTATCAAGTGCCCCAAATGGAGATCGTATGCAAAATTTATGCCTTAGGGAAGTTAACGTATCAACTACCCCCATCGAGGCCCAAAAACCTTTTGGATTTTCATCTCCTAGTGTTAGGGTTTTGGATGTTTAGGGTTTTCTCTTTTATTCTTTATGTTAAAGAGGCCTTGGGAGCCTCATTGTAATCATCTTCTTGTGAATGCGAGTAGCCATCACATATCTTCTTATAGATGAGCTACCACCATTCTAACAAGTTCATTCAACTCTCTGTGTTTTGTTTTACAGTCTCTTCATATTTCAATCTTTAATAGAAATTGAGTATTATTGTATCTCTGCGTTATGTCTTATTTCTGTGTTTCATTTTGTTTCATCATAAATCTGGATTAACACGGTTTCTAGAACAGTCACACAGTCAGCGCGATTTTCATCTTTTACAGTTACACTATACTTTGATTTACTTTGTCCTTTTTCTCTTTGGGCCATTTTCCCAGTAAGGGAGCCCTTGTAAGCTTTGAAATTATTCAAATATTCAACTCTTTGTGTATTGTGCATGATTTTTTGGTTTCCAATATTTTTGTCGCTATATTTATTTCAATTGAATATTCCAGCAGTGTATGCCTGTTTTGTGAGCTGCTAATATGATTTGCAATAAGGAAATCACTAGATAATAAAGTACCTAGGTGCCAATGTAAGGGATTTCAATGGGATCATGTGACATTCAAAACCCCTAATCCATTGACCTGTATTCGTCAACAACCATAATTCCTTAATCAAAATTATAAAACTATCAACAAAAATCATGTGTTGAAAACCACCAAAAACAGAGGGAAAAAAATGCTAATTTGTTTTTTTGAGGGTGTTTCCCCTGAACCCCTGCATGCCCGATGCAATGTAAACACTAGGTTTGGTCATGCAAAGAATATAACATATACCTGATAGAAACAACAAAGGATATTGATTTTATTGTTGCGACACTCCTCTGCAATGATCCTAAGCGTAATAAGGTGGTTCACAATTGAATGATAACCTCTAAAACCCGCTTGATATTTAGCTATGTTTCCATGGTTTTCTATCCATATGCTTATCTTATTTTCAAAAATACTTCCATATAGTTTGGATAAAATGGGGATAATTATAATTTTCCTATAATTAGAGGGATTTCTTTTATCCCCACTTTTAAGAATAGGTACAATGAGGCTTTGAGTCCAAGGTTTAGGGAATCCCTGCTTGACTGCTAAATTGAAGAGATTGTGTATGCGAGGGATCAGAATAGGTCCTCCAATTTTTAATATTTCATCTTGGTAACCCTCGATGTCCTTATCTTTCCCATTTGCAGGTCGCTTAACCCCAAACTTTATTTCTTCTATAAAAAACATCATCTTCTGTAGAAACTTTTGGAATTTTGTCCAAGACATTACGCGATTCGTAAATAGTTTTAAGGTAGGAAATCAAGTCTATAATGAGAATCATAACATTTTCTTTATTTTAGAAGTCATAATTTTCCTCCAAAATTTCTTTGGATCTAGTCTAGAAAGGTGCAAAAGATTCTCTTTATTATTATTTAGTTAGTTCCTTTTCCCCCTTTTAATTAGGGATTTATATCTATTAATCTTATCATATTTCAATGACTCATTACAAGCATCCCTAATGGTTTTTGTAGCAATTTTACACTTGGTATCATACCAAGGGTTGGAAATTCTATTCTTCGTTTTACACAATACTTCGATAGAGAATTATTTTATGGAGGTAGAGAGGGTTGGTCCTCGATCGAAATCCAAAGAGCCCTACTTTTCAGGGGACACACATTTCCTTGCTCCAATAGAAGAGAATACCTATAAGATTCCAAGGATCTACATGAGTCCACATCCTCTTGAATCCCCTACCATAGATGAGACATATTGTAAATGAATTCCAAAGAATTCCAAATCACTTTCAATTTGACAAAGATTATGATCACTGGTCTTTCTTCTTTGCCTAGCCCATGCTAACACTGCAATTTTATGTTTGTGAAGGGAGGATATGAATTGAGAGTTGGTCGATTCATTTGAATATACCTAAAAATGATCCCATTGATCATTGAAAAAATTGTGAAAGTCCTCCACTTTTTCCGAAGAATAATTGTATTTAAAAGGAGATCCTGGATTTCTAAGCAACTTGGCCAACTCTAGATAGATGGGAAAGTGGCATAGCACTTCACTTTACCAACCCAAGATCAAATATCACTTACATATCGCATGCGGGTCGTGATGAATAAAAAAACAATATAGACACTTCAAAACCCCTTAGAATCACTTTTTTTGTTACTCCAAGTAGGCTTCAAAACTATTGGTTCAATGTCTACAAGACTTGCCATTTCAAATTTATGAAAAAAAAAGTTATCCAACACATCCTCTCTGGTTGTCTGACCCAATTTTACTCTCGGCTCATAATAAGATTCAAATATTCTCCAATTATAGTAGAATCTGAATGAAAACAAGAAGAACCTGGGGTATGATTCCAAAATTCCTCCCGTCCCGCATAGGGACCTTAAATATTCAGAAGAGCTAGAGAGAAATCCGAATATTTGCAGTGTAGTTCTATAAACAAACCATAATGAGTGGAAAAAATATTGCAAAACACACAATTAGAAGAGTAAATAGTTAATAAACCTCTGAAAGATCCTGGTGCATCAATGCCCATAAAAGATCAACCCAGGAGAAGCTTGACCATCTCATCAATGACAAGGGATTTGGCCCCCATCATTTCCTATACAAAAATCATGGATGGCTTATCTAGATACAACAACCACTTTAGGGAAAGTTTTTTTGGGCCTTCCCCCAAGACCTCGAATATTTTCTAAAATACTTTTCATGAGGAAGGGATGGGGGGGTGCATCCTACTCTAAGGACCCTTGAGATGATCCATTTCTAACCCTTTGATACCTCCTAGGAAGCTCGTTCCTAAGAAATATTAAGGGCATATTTATAACCAATTCTCTATTGAACTATATATTTAAAAGCATTAGATCCCAAACCCTTATAAGAAGAGGAAGAAGGGGCTTGGTCCCGAGGATGAATATTATAAGGGTCCTACCTTGAAGAGGAGGATGAGGAGGTTGACCCACTTAGATTCAACTTACCTTGTAGTTCCAAAGATTTTGACTCGAAGTCCTTTGAAAAATATACCCTTGAATTAGAGGCACCTAGATCCATAACATAAACGAGTAAAGGAACCCCCCAATGATAGCTCCAGAGGAATGCATATTCTCAAATACCAAATTTCTTTTAACGAACATATAAATCTAAAAAATTGGAGGGATAAGCGAGGAGTGTGAATAACTCAAGACTAAATTTTTATACGATCTCTCCACCGAAATAGCTTGGATATTTGACCACTAGAAGGGAGAAAGGTGGCAAGATCATAACCAAAAAGGTCCTTTGGAAGAACTTTTTCCAGTACCATTTGAATCAATATGAATGGAATGATCCCCACATTTTCATCTTGAACAATATCTAGAAAATCCTTTGGTGAAATCATACTAGGTATTTCATTGACTTTCTAAAAAATAGGAAAAGGAGACCCCTTCTCACCTTGAGGAATATGAAGACTATGACTGGATGAACCCTCTGCCACCGACAAATCCCGATCCTTCTTTGGATCATTGTCATCAAAAATTAAATCAAAATCCTTAACAAAATGACCAACTCGATGACATCTTGCACGATGAAAAGGAATATTAACACAATCAAGTGTTTGTGTGTACTTCTTGTCACCATGAACCAGATCCATAGATTCAAATAAACCATTACGAGGGTCCATATCCATAAGAATATAAGCAACCAATCGATACCCACTAGTCTTGTACCTCTCATCCACAGAAATGAAAGAACCCAAAACCTCCCTGATGGCCCTGAGTCCTTTATAATTCCAAAAATATAGAGGTAAATTAGGCAACTTGACCCTATCGGCCAACTCRACTAATGATCCAGGTGGATATTGGTGGCTACCCACCTATTCCAACTGGCTCCTCTTAACAATATTTAGTTCAACATGTTCTTCTGTAATTCTTTGTAATTGTGGGTTCTACACTTCGGGGTTGTCTAAATCCCTACACAGCTTCAGTACATCTTTATGTACTTCTAGGGTCGTGTTGGGGCCCTAAACGATGATTTTTGGCTTTCCACAATAAAACTATATACATAGCTATAGTTTGATGGCACAATGTGTAGTTCTCGAAAATACCTTTACAACGAGCTATCACACACCTAAAACGAAGGTCGTATGCCAAAGTTACGACCCTGAGAATTTGAGGTACCAACTTACCCATCAGGGCCCACATAACTTTTGGTGTTTCATCTCCTAGGGTTAGATTTTTGGATGCCTAGAGTTTTGGAATTCATGAGTAATGTTAAAAAGGCCTTTGGAGCCTCATTGTAATCATTTTTCTCAAACGGATGTGCATAGCAGCCACATCTCTTCTCAGCTATAACTACCACCATTCGAGCAAGTTGTTTCAGTTATGCATTTTTATAGTTTCAACCTATTTTATTTATTCAATAGAAGTTATTGTTCACTAGATATATTTTGTTGTTCTCTGTATCTCTGTGTTATTGTATTTAGTCTATTATTTCTTTCGTTTCACTCATAAATCTAGATTAGTGGTATCAGAGTGGTATACTCTTCATTTATTTTTTCTTCATGCATATCCCCGACAAGATTTGGGTACAAGAAGTTGGGACTCGAACCAGTCGAGACTTGGCAAGATCGGCCACATCAAGCCCGAAAATAACCCATGGGGGATGCGAATAAATATGATGGAGTAGGATATCCTTTTAAAATGTTGCTCGAGGAAGCCCTTGCATGACAAATAAATGAAATGATGGACAACTTTGCACAGATCCTTTAGAAGTTGCCCACAGGAGATGCATCTTCATCAAGCGTCCATGCATCCCCCTTCAAGGTACTAGTAAATTTTGATATTCCATTATTTGAAAGACTAATATATGCATATGTTGTAGATAAATGGATGAGTCTGCTCGAAGGGTATTTTTCGGTCCACAATTTTTTCTAACGGGGAAAAGATTACTTTTGCACTCCTCAAGGTTGTCCCCCATGTTAAGGACTAGTGGGATACTTACTCTGAGAAAAGGACCATAGAGGAATATGCAATATTTGTGGTCGCCCCCACATGGGATTCCTTCAGGGATGCCATTAAATAACAATACTACCATGTTGGAAGCTATGAGGAACAGTACACAAGATGGACCACATTGCGTCAGGAAAGGGACAAAGACAATACCATATTTCACCAATATTTTCCATACCCTGCGCACCAAATTGGGTATCAAAGAATTTGAACAACATATGGTGCTCAAATACCACGACTATATACATAGATACATTCAAACATAAATGGATTTTATGGACATCGCATCATCAGGTGCGGCTTATAGATATGTTGTCAATATTGAGCAAACATTTAAGCATAAGAGGCGAGAGTTTGGATCTGCAAACTCCTCATAGCCAAAGTAAGGAAAAGGTGGCCCCAACCCACAAAACAAGGGACAGAGAAAAGATGGCCGCTCTCAAGACAACCAGTCCAAGCTACAACCCAAGAAGGGTAATGAGAAGTCAAAGAAGGATACGAGAAAATGGTGTGAATACCATACAATCCCTTGGCACAACACCGAAGAATGTCTCTCCAAGAATTCAATGGTGGATGAGCTGAAAGCTTCTGAGTCAGAGGTAGATTCTGACTTCGAATCAAATCCAGAAAGTGGGAAGCAGATCATTGATGTTGAACCCAGTGTCACTATCACTACCACCAAAGTCCAACCAAGCGAACCAGAAGAAGCAGAGGAAGGGGAATGCCTCTTTCACTCACATATGTGGGTAAAGGGGACTCCACTGCATTTCACTGTCGATAGAGGTAGTCAGAAGAACATGATTTCAACAGATGTCGTCAAGTGGTTGGAACTACCAATAACACTGCACCTGTAGCCCTACACCATCGAATGGCTTCGCCAAGGACGAGATCTCCACGTCAACCAACAATGTCATCTACCCTACAACATCAAGCCCTTCAAAGATGAGGTATTGTGTGATATTTACCCCCTTGAAGTTTGTGATGTTATTTTAGGCCAACCATATTTTTGGAAGCGACATGCTTTGCATGAGTCTAGACCCCACAATGTTATTATTACTTTGGGTAGACAATTGTACAAGATACCAGAGGTAGTGTCGCCTACTGCTATTTATTTAATCTCTGCTAAGAAATGCAGTAAGGTCATTTCATAGATCGGGAAGTTTGTCTTCTTTTTCATCTATGCTCTCAATCAACATAAGTTCGCCACCACATCTTTGACCTCTACACAAAGCCTCTCTTTGCAGCAAAAGCAAGTGGACAGGATTGTGGAAGAGTACAAAGACATCTTCTCCTCACCCATCGAGGTCCCGACGCACTTCCAAGTCAAGAATCCAATTGATCTAACCCCTGGTGCACCGCTGCCTAATGGACAAGTCTATCATCTCTCTCTGATGGAAAATTCAACCCATATTCTCCCCTTGCGAAAGCCCAATTGTGCTAGCACAAAAGAAATAATGGACCCGACAGCTCTGCATTGATTACAGAGCATTAAACAAAATCACACTCCAGAACTAGTACCCAATTCCCCGAATTGATGACGTTCTTGACCAAATCAAAGGGGAAAATTTCTTCAACAAGATTGACCTAAATTCTATCTACCACTACTTTCCCATCGAACCAACTGATGTATGGAAGACAACTTTCAAATCTAAATAAGGTCTCTTCAAATGGATGGTCATGCCCTTTGGCTTAACAAATGCACAAAAACATTTCATGAGATTGATGAATGATGTATTGAGACCCTCCACCATCTCTTTTTTGGTGTTATATCCAGATGACATCCTCATCTTCAAAAAAACTTGGGAGGATCACATGCAACATATTCAACATGTTTTGGGAACTCTGCGATAGTACAAGCTATATGCAACCTTGGAAAAATTATCCTTTGGAATGAATAGGGTTCAATACTTGGATACATTGTTGATGAGCATGGGGTACGAGTGGATCCAACTAATGTCTAAGTCATTCGTGACTGGCCAGCCCCAACCACACTAACCGAGCTTCGAAGCTTCTTGCAACTTGCCAACTTATACCGAAGGTTCATGTTAGGATTCTCCCATATTGTATGGGCCCTCAACCAAGTAGCCAAGGGTGGTGGCAATGAAAATTTCGCATGGGGGCAGACACAACAACATGCATTTGATGTTTTGAAGCATCGCTTGTGCTTATCTCTAGTACTCTCCTACCTAATTTGCAACAACCATTCAAGATAAATACTAATGCCTCCAACTATGTTATAGGCGCAGTTCTCACTAAGCATGGTCATCCGACAACATACCATAGTGAGACACTCTCAAATATTGTCCGAAAATACCCCACCTATGAAAAAGAAATGTATTCCATTGTGGAAGCCTGTCGTCAATGGAAACATTACATTCTGGGAAAGGAGACAATCATCCACACTGATCACAAGCCTTTGCAGTTCATACAGACACAAGGAAAGTTGCAAAACGTCTTCCATCAAAATTACCACATACCTACAATAGTTCCATCTTAGCATCAAGTATAAAATAGGGAGCACAAATCATGTCCCTGACTGCCTTAATCATCCTCCTGTTGCTACACTCACCACAATATTGCATTCCTATGAGCATGTGGCATCTAAGTGGCCCCAACTTTATCAACATGACCTTGACTTTTCCACCACCTATCAACTCTTGGGTACATGAGAGGATGTCACCGATTTTCACATCCAAGATCGAATTTTATGCCATTTGGGACACCTCTATGTTCCCATAAGAAAGCATGCAAATATGATTTGGGAGGCTCACTACATTCAGATGGMAAGACATTTTGGCCTAGAGAAAAATATGGTCGCTCTACAGAAACATTTTTATTAGCCAAAACTTCGACAAGATGTCAACAAGTATATYATATCTTGCACTGGTTGTGCCATGTCCAAGCCAACCATCAAGAAGAAACTCTTATACGCCCCTCTTCCTACTCCCAAGAGGCCTTGGGAATCCATATTGATGGATTACATGTCTGGCCTTTAGTCCACCAAACACGACAATTATTGTGTATTTGTGGTGGTTGATTGATTTTCTAAGATGGCCATTATCAGAGCCTACAAGAAAAGCATCACAATGGTAGATACTTCCATGCTCTTCTTTGAATGGGTGTGGGTCCATTTTGAGATACCACATACCATCACCTCATATCAGGAAAGCAGGTTCCTCAACACATTTGGTCAAGTCTCTGGTCACTATTCGACACCAAGCTCACTAAATCCATTGCTTTTCACCCCCAAACCGATGGCTAGACAGAGGTGGTAAATCATATGATTGTGCACATCCTGCACATGTACAACTCTAAGCATCCACATACATGGGATGAGAGTCTTCCCTATGTTTATCATAGCTACAACATGTCTCTCCATAGCTCCACCGACCATATCCCATTTCAGGTGGGGCTGGGATTCCAACCCTTGTGTCCCCTTGATGTTGCACTACCTCTTACAACCACACATGCAATTTTTTTCCATGTTCAATATGAGGCAGACAAAGCCACTATATTCATTGAGCGGATTCAACACATCCGCCAACAGGTCCATGAGATTTTGTAGAAAGCCAATGCTAAGTACAAGCAACACCATGATCAACACCGAGTACCACACCAATTTCAGGTGAGAGACAAGGTTTGTTTACATTTTCAAAAAGAACGCCTTACAAGGCCCCATCAAAAGCTCTTCCCACTTCGCTATGAGCCTTACATTATCACCAAGGCTATGGGTAGCAATGATTTTGAGCTCAACACTCCACCCTTCATGTGCTTGCACCCAATATTCAATGTGGACCTCCTTTAGTAATATTTTCCACCATTATTGGACACCTTAGAGATCGTAGAACAATTGACACCAACAAATCTCAACCCTGACTACATGGAACATGCAACCACTAATCAGATAGTGGACACATAGGTCAAAGGCACTCACCAACAAAGGATCCAACTTTATCAGGTTGTCAAGGCAGGGAAACTCCTACACCAAAGCAAGTGGCTCACTCGGGGCCAAATTCAACAGAAGTTTCCTCACCTGATGGGGGCACTCAACAAAATGGAGACCATTCCTTCCTAAGGGGGGAGGACTGATCCAAGTGGATATTGTTGGCCACCCACTTATTCCAACTAGATCCTCTTGACAATTTTTAGTTCAACACGTTCTTCTATAATTCTTTGTAATTGTGGGTTCTACACTCAGGGGCTATCTAAAGCCCAACACAACTTCCAGGTGGAGATTGGTGGCAGCCCACCTAATCCAAATGGCTTATTTTGGAATTTTTTATGTCAGTACATCTTTTTGTACTTCCTTAGAGTAATCTGCTAGAGGAATATAAATGTCCATTACATCTTATCAATCATATTAAAACTGTCACTTAACCAAAAAGCCTAAAACTCATATGAAAAACTCAACAACTGTCCCCTTACATAAGAAAACTAATAATTGAATCAAGATGGCATTAACCTTTACCCCTAACAAATTGTTTTATCTCACAATTAGATCCATATTTATCAACAAAAGAAGTACCAACTAAAAACCCATGTATGTTTCATCCATTATTCATGAGATAAACTCAGAAAAGAAAAACAAAAAACTCAAGTAAGAGTGTGTAAATTTATAGCCAAGGATCATGAATGTATTTAGTTTTTTGTTCTTGTCTATCCTCCAAGAATTTATAGATTCGGTCCAACTCGAGCCTTTCTTTTGATAATTCATCTCCTATCCCGTTCCTATCCCTATAGATATGTGCATAAGAAATATGAGTGAAGTCTGACTACAAGGACCATATGTTAAGAAACAAAAGTTGGAGACTATAAGGACCATACATTAAGAAACAAAGGTTGGATAGTGAAATTTATTAGGGTTAACTACTGTCTCATACACTTTATTGCAAGGAGGGAATCTGAAAATATGTTTTTATGTCTTTCCCCATGTTCTTAGGCCAACATCAAAACCAACTTAAGCACTAACAATTCACAAAAAATATTTGTTTCTTTTACAACTCCATCTTTGAAAGGTATTTTATGGGTCACATAGAGACAAAACATCATCCCTACCCCACCCCTAGGGGGTCCCTTGAGAACAAAGTATGCCCATATAAAGTATATATGAATTTATTCTTCAATTGATTGCTTAACATATTGTTTGTATTATAACTTTTCAAATGCAGATAGTATATTTAGGCCTTGAACACCACATTTAAGAGGTAAAGTATCCTTATCCTATTTTTTTTTTAATTTCTATCCATCCAAATTTCCCAAGCAATATTTAATGGAATATCTCTATACCTTCTAGTTTCCCTATTTGTGCACTAGATCTTAATATCCTCCTCAATGGAATTCCCATCCCATACATTTTTGAAATTCGTCAGTCCTTCCATTTCATTCTAGGCCTTCTTTGTATAAGGGAAAGTTATGATAAGATGCAAATTCGTTTCTTCTTCTTGTTTGAATAGACAACACCAACCAAGACCTACGATGTTCTTCATTTGCAGTAGATCCCATGTTAGAGATTTGTTGTCCAAGAAAAACCACATGAATATTTTGGATTTTTTTAGACACTTATTTCCAAACTAATTTCCACAACCAAACCTATAAATCCTCACTTTCCTCGACAATTAAAGCTTTATATCCAATACTTGGGACATAGTCCCCTATAGAATTTAATGACCAAAAAATATGATCCTCTTCATCTCTTAGTATTACAAAATAAGCTTATAAGTTATCCATGTAGATTTGCCAAGTTATTTCATTTTTCTCCCTTAGACCAGTCTCCCTCCAGGAAATCCAACTATGTTTCCATATAGTAGTCTTATCCCAACTAGAAATCTTCCTTAAGGTGTAAAGAACCCTTACTCTTATATTTCATATCATTTTGAGGAGGTAACCTATGAAGTACCCCACTTTTGATCCATGGATATAAACTAATTTGGACTTTGTCTCCCTTTCCCACTTTCCACACCAACCAATTCCCAACCACTAGAAATGTAGTATTAACTGCCTTTCATATAATCAGGGCATTGAGGATTCCTATAGGATTTCTAACCCATTCCTTCATTGAATATAAAGCTATGTATTTTCCTTTAATAATCTGAGCCCACAACCTAATACTTTTCTTAATCACCACACATTCTTTGTAGCTAAAGGCTTAGAAAAAGGAAAATACTCTTTAAATCCCAACCTCCTTGTGCCTTTGGTAATGCGAGTTTTTTCCAAGATACAAAAACAATGCATTTTTTTCTTTATCCTTGATAAAATGAACCCATAACATAATCTCGTAATCTTTTCCAGATATCTCTTTGGATCCATGCGAGCAACATCCAATAAACTGGAATATATTCTAGGATTACTTTAACCAAAACCAAATGACACCCTTTAGATAGCCACTAATTACACAAAGTGTTTATTTTTTTCTCCAAATGTGCTATCAACCATTTCCAACCACACTTTTTATATATATTTTCCTTTAGTTGGAAGATCAAATATTTCAAACTAGCATCTAATTCAACCATATTGTAGGGGGGGAATTATGTGATGAAGATTTTTTCCATCTCATAGATGCCTCGAAAGGATATTGTTGATTTTTTGATATTTATTTTCATGCCCGTGGCCATGTAGAAAAGGTCAATAATTTGTTTCATATTCTCAACCACTCTATTTGAACCTTCACAAAAAATGAGGATATCATTTGCAAACAACAAACATGTGACATGATGGAAGTTTCCTACATTTGTCCCTTTGAAATCACCATTTTTGGTGGCCTCCTTTATTGATCTACTCAAGCCTTTATAAACTAATAGGGAGAGGATGGGGGACAATGGGAACCCCTATCTACGTCCTCTTTTCAACGCGAAGAAAGGAGAGGATGCACAATTTATTAATAGCAAATGAAATAGATGTGTTGCAATTCATCACCCAAGAAATGAAATGTGGACAAAATCCCAAGTGTATTAGTATTAATATTTATCAATAATAGTCTTAATTTGGGTTACAAGTGGTTTCCCCTCCAACATGAATGGCTAGAGAGTCTTCCAATCCTTATAATGTATCCCATCTCTATGGGATGATTTTGGAAGGTAATTTTTCTTCCCTTCCTCACATTTACAAAACTTTATCGATGAATATGCATTTGAATAGAAACAAGTGTTAATTGGTTGCCTCTTTTGATTAGTAGAGGACAATAGAGGGGCCACATGGTCCTTTTTCTTCTCAATTTTTAGTTGTTAATATATTTTTATGCATTAGAATGTAGAAGAAAAAAATAACTGTAGGTATGGAATAACTTACCTCGATTTTCTTTCAGTCTCTATTTGTTTTTTCTTTGCCAACGTTTCATTTATAAAAAGATACACATATCCTAATTTTTTAGTAGAGTATCCTTTAAATGAGTTTCTCAATATTAAAGTATATCATTTTTACTTTTTTTTTTGTTATTTATTAATCCCATCCATCCATACAAAAGGTTATCCATTTCTTTGTGGATATCCTCAAGGTTGTTGAGATCCCTTGATGTCTTGCAATGCTTACATTGTAGATTCCATTGATATCCTAAGTAATAAATCTCAAGCAAGAAATCGAGATTGTGCATACCATCAATTTCTAAGTAGGTTGATTTTATCCTATTTATAGGTGCCTCCTTTTGCAAGATTTTGTTTAGATGCAAATTTGGGCCCCATTGTTTTGGATCCCAACATAGTACTAGCTTGATTAAGTTATAATAGTTTTTCAATACTCTCTAGATAAAAAAAACCTAGCTTATTTGGAAGAAGTTTATCAAAAGAACTAGTTTTATCCACCCCTGTGAGGTACTCTATAACAATAGCACTTTTCCACCACAACTCCCCTCCTAAAACTAACTTCAAAGGATTTTAACTCCCAACACATAGTTAACTATATTTATATCTTAATTTCCTTCTCCCCTACTTGAGGCAAGGCCTAAGAATTTCTATCATCCAACCAATAAAAAAATTCTATTGTTATCTTGTTTCCCTCCTTTGCATAGAAATGTTCTTAGAAGACTTCTATGTACTATTAGAACTCCTCCAAGTGATGTAAGAATAAAAAACAAGCAAGCGAAGGGAAGAAAACACAAATTTGATAAGATGAATTCTTTGGTGAAGTTTGAGAAAGTGAAATCCATAGGTTCTACTTGTTGTACATTTTATATCAAATTGAAGTCCAATCTTTGGAAAACAAGGACCTACAAGCAACATGGACTCCCACAAATTCAAATAATCTCAATTTTCACTAACAATGAAGCCTAATATAATTTTTTATATCTTGTTTAATCTTCCATTTTTTCAAGAAAAAAAAGGCACATATTTTTTTGTGTCAAAGAAAAACAAAAATATACATTTTAAGGTTTCTATTAGACACTCTCATATAACTTATGTCTCTACTTCTACTACATGATTATCCTAAATGAATTTTAAATGTATATAATCTTCCAATAGTTCATGGCATTTAAAGCCAAACCAAATTCAAAATAAACACAAACTTTGGATCAACTTGCCACATAGTTTATAACTTTCTATATAGACATACAATTTTTCTTACTGATACTGAAATTCTATCTTTGAATCTTTGGATCCACATCTAATTGAAAAGTGGAAGGATGGGAGAGAGGCCCCTCAACTTCCTTAGCAATATACACCATACGTTCTTGCAAATTTAAGGCTTCATTGGAAAGTTGATCTTATATTTAGTTCTGTTTATACATGTTGAAAGGAACCAATTTCAAATTGAACCCTTACCTCTCTGATTTTGTCCATGATCAGATCCAATAATACATTTTCTATCTTATAATTTCCTTTTTCCCACTCTACAATGAGCTTGGAATCACCCAATATTTACAAGGTCATAAGGCCTCTTTGTAAAGTATTTTTTAACATCAACCATAGAGCATATAATTCCACCCTATTATTTGTACCTTTTCCAACAACAAATTTAAAGGATATATTGTTCTTTTCTTTTAAGAAAATAATACCTCCTACCCCACATACACCTAGTGTCCCTCAATAGGCTCCATTGAAATAACCCCATGCCTTTGATTTGTCAATGTTAGATATTTTAGAATTCTTGGCCTCTTCGCCATTTCTAGTTTCCAAATTCCTCCATAAGCATATTTGATTTATTTGATTTGATGACTACTCTTGTATGAGGAGAATTTCCTTGCTTTGAAATATCATTTCATTTTTTGTCAATCATAAATGCCATGCAACAATACGAGACAATGATTAATGATATAGTTATGTTTTATATTTATGTCATTTTTCAATTTTTTGTCAACCATAAATACCATGCAACAATACGAGACAACGATTAATGATATAGTTATGTTTTATATTTATGTCATTCTTCAAAGCATTAGAGAATAATTCCCCCTCACATTTACCTCATATAATAATTCTATTACATAATTCCTTACTTTTTATTTTGTTTAATCTTCTTTATAGTGTATTCTAATAATATATTTTACCTTTTTACTTTGTAATCTCTCATCTTTGAGATTTTAAAAAAAAATTCAAAAATTAATTTAAATATATTATAATAATAAATTCATCCCAAGGACTACATACTTCTTATTTTGTTTAAACTTCGTTGTAGTGTAGGATTTTCTATACATTCTTTTACCCATTGAATCCATTCCTTAGAGACGGGAAATCTTTCAATTGGATCACTATTGAGAGAGGGGAAATATATCAAAGATTTAAACAAAGAATAGTGACTAACCTTATTTTAAGCAGTGTAAGGCACTACATTCTTAATATATAGAGGTATTTACTAATTCATCTACCTCTAAATTGATATGGCTATAACCTTAGGTAGTGTAGAGATAATAATGCTACATGCATGTTGAATATTTTCTGAATTTTGCTTAATTATATACATCTTAAAAGTTTTCATTTAAAATAATATATTGCTAGAAATATGTTATTTATTTGTTGATTAAGGAGGTTATAATTAAAAGAACAAATAGTATCTATTAGTATTTATTTAATATGAAATTAGATTCTTTTAAAGATAAAAAAAAATCAAAATTTAAAGTGAAATTTTCATTTCGAATAATATAGGGTTAAAAAGATGTTATTTAT
>JASDQU010681236.1:51383-69974 GCA_032191745.1 Picea mariana
CTAGATTTTTCTTATTTACATTTAGAAGAAATTCAATATATTTTTAAGCATATATGATAGTATAATTATTCATTAATAAATATATAGTTAATATTGATTTTTCTATCGTATATAGGAATAATATTAGTAGATTAGTCCTCAAGCAAGTCTATGAAATGAAAATAACTATAATTGGAGTCTTTTCAGGGATAATCATAGTCTATGAAATTAAACCATGCATGGACAAGGGTCAATCAACCTTTCTCCTCTCTCCTTTCCATGGAATTAAGTAAAGTAATCAATTAGGTGATTCGCATGTCACTAACAATGTAAATGGAGAAGAACCAACCTCCCCTTCTATATTCAACTCCTAAAAAATCTTATGTCAATAGAGAAGGATCGGTTGACCCTTTCCCATTGAATATTCAATTGATCTAGAGAAAGATTGGTCAACCCTTCTCACTAGAAATTAAATTTGTAGTTAATAACCACTCCATTGAGTAGATCATGAAAACTTACTCTAAAACAAAACAAAGAAAAACAAAATTAAAAACGGACTTCGGCTGACAAAGTTACGATGTTTTGAAAACTATCATCCAACACCTCTATTGAGAAGGGTTGGTCGACACCTGAGAGAAGGAGATACCAAGCCTTCCTAGTAAAGGTGTAAAATGAGGTCACCATACCCTTCTCACTAGAAAAAGGGTCGACCAATTCTTCTCACTAGATGTATCAAAAGATGATTTTTGAAAGGTTGTAACTTTTCCATTTGGGCTCTATTTTTTATGATTTTTTTTTTGTTTGTTTTGGGGTAATTTTCATGTTCTATGCAATGGATTGGTTAAATCCTACAATTTTGGTTTATAGTTAGAAGCAACAACCGAACCTTCTCCTAGGTCATGAAACCCTACTCTAGTGACATAACATTAGACTCCCAAGAAGTCTAATGTTATGTCACCAAAGAAGGGCCATCCAAACCTTCTGTGTAGAAGGGACAAGGGCCAATCAACCCTTCTCTGGAGAAGGCTCTCTTGAAACTTCTATAGAGAAGGGTTAACCAACCCTTCTCTAGAGAAGGAACAAGAAGGGTTGGCTGACCCTTCTCACTAGAAACTACATTTACCAAATGTAATCATTCCAATGTGCAGTACAAAAAATTTAATTACTACAAAAACATCATAAAAGATAAACTACAAATGGAAAAATTATAACATTTTGAAAACGTTGTTTGACTCATCTAGTGAGAAGGGTCGATCAACCCTTTCCAGTGAGTAAGTTCAGTCGACACTTCAAGGGAGTCTAATGTTATATCACTGGAGAAGGGTTGGAAGAAACGTTTGGCCAACCCCTCTCCACAAAAGGTTTGACCAACCCTTCTCGACATAAGGGTCTTTAGAAACTTTTACGAAGAAGGGTCGGTCAAACATTCTCACTACAAAACAAATTTTCAAAATATAACCATTTTATGAGCAAGCAACAACATCCCATACATTTTTTGTCTTTATCACATGGAAGAGACAAAAAAGGGTTGGGGTTCGTCCCATTTTTGGCTTTCGAATCTCAAAAGTCTAGTCTTCAAGTTGATTATCATGACTTAGAAGAAATTTCATTTTGCACAAGTCTTAGACACTCTTCAAGGATTCTATCAAGTCTTCAAATTGATTTTAATATTTTGATCTAACTATTATTCAGAAAATCCATCTTAGCACAACTTGAAAACTTCGTTAAATTATGATATATCGCACTTTGAGAAAACATATTTCTATTTGACACAATGCAATCAAAATTTGTTTTAGTGAAACATATCACAATGCAAGAAAATTTGGCTACTTGCAATACAAAAGATAGTGAAATTTTGTGAAACTTCATCATTTTGTAACTTAGAAATATTTCATTTGTCGTGACATATCGCAACTTCCATAGTTTTATACCAGTGTGATAGGTCGAAACTTAGAAAATATGCTAAGTTGTGATCATAAAGGAAGTGTTTTGCTTGCGACGAGTCGTAGCTTCAAAAATTATATACCTTTGCAACACAATGCATATCAAAATTCTTTCTCATGCGACACGTCACCCAAATAAAATATTTCTCATGTGATATGTCACAAAGCTCCAAAATTTGAAATTGCGCGACATGCTCACTTTGTCTCATGAAACAAAAAGTCCCAAAGGCGTGATACACTGCAAATTTTTAAAAACGAAAACCTCCCATGTTGTGCTACTGACATTCTTTATCACATCAAACAACATTTCTTTCAAGCGTGATAAACCACAAAATTTAAAAGAAAAATTAATAATCACATCAATAAATCATTCATCACACAAAGAATAAACTTCCCACATGCACGATACGAACCAAAAATGACCCCTTTTAAAAGGGTAAAAGGGTGACAATAAGTTCAAAAGTATTTTATAAAAATCACTTTCAACCCATTTCATTTTCATTTTATTGTGTATGAAAACATTCAAGTGCATCACTATCGTATAAGTTGCCAAGAATTCAAAGGTTTCTCGCATTGATCACAATCAAAGAAGCTTATACCACCCAGGCCTGGAATTTAACGTCCCATAGGACGTATTTTTTATTTGAACCCGTATTTGACATGTGGATAAGAAATCCACACGTCATTATTGACAGACATCAAAATACCAAAAACGTCAAATTGATGTTTAACAGTGTAGATTTCCCGTCAAAATCTGTTGTAGGTACTTACACATTAGAGGCTTATAAGTATATATCGCCTAGGTTAATAACTATAATTCATGGCTTCAGCATTCAAGGAACTAGGCAGGGGCACAATAGTGAGGTTGATGACACATGGACAATGTTAGTTGAGGGAGTAAATGGACACCGAAATTACAAATTCCAATGCTCCAGCTCGGGTCTTCTAAAATTTACACAATATACAAAATATTTTGACATTTATGATTTTGGGTAAAACGTGAAGTGACAGGCATGAAAATAATTTAACCGTCATCAATTTTTGTCTTGACAGACTGGGTAAATTTGAAATTATAGGCCTGATACCACCCATTTGCAAGCAACCACTTATCATAATTAGGTAAGAATTGGATTTCATGATATAATCTTATTCTTCACTTGTTTTCAATTTATCAATTGGCCATTTGGGATCATTTTACCTATTTCATTTTCCACCTAAACACTTAAAATAATTAAAATGGAAAAGGGAAAATATCATTATTTTAGTATTTGAATCTGTTGAGATTTGGGTACCTTGGAAAGTGGTGCCCTTGTGTTTGTGAGTCTCTAAACACAAAGGGGGAGACTATTACCCTTATTACTTTACTTTATGTTCTAATTTCACGTTGACTTAGGAATTTAAGTCAAAAGTGAAATATGTCACTTAAGTTATTAAAGTGACATTTAATTCACTTTGTGGGTGAGTTAAAGGACAAGAGGAAAACTAAGGAAACTTGGGAAAGTGGGTTTCCTAAGTGAGATTTTTGGATTAAATCTCACCCATTGATTAGACATGGATAGATTGGATCTAGACCATTGATATTTTAGGGTTTGTCCAAAGAGAAGTGAAAGGAGGGAAAAGGGTAAGGAAGAGGTTCATTCTTCACTTGAGAGAGTTGAGAGGAGATGAGGAGAAGAAGAGCACTTGGGCACATTTCTTGAGGAGAAGAGGACGCACAAGGTAGGAGGCATTGCTACTTGAGCTTGGAGGTCACATTTCATGTGAAGAGGTGCTTCCATGGAGTTGGGAACATTCACATGAAGGAGAGTGCATTATAAGCTTAGGGGCACCCTTGGAGGAAGGAGGGTGCAAGGCTTCAAGGAGGGTGTACCATATTTCATGAGAGTATTCATGGAGGAGGAGGGGCACACTATCTTGAGGGAGCCTTAGTGAGAGGCTAAGGGAGCACACAATCTTTGAGGGAGATATTTCTAAAGGAGGGAGGCGCACTAGAGCTTAGTGTGCACTAAGCCAAGGAGGGAGGCGCACTTGTGTAGAGGGAACTAAGTCCAAGGAAAAGGGAAAGAGCTTATAAGGGTTCAAGTGGGAAAATTCAAAGGCAAAGGGAAAGGAAAGAGGCCAAGGCATTAGCAAGAGAGGAAGGGCACACCAAGGAAAAGGGCACCTTGATTCAATGAGCTAGAAAGCATATCTTCAAGGAACTCCAAAGCATATGAGAGGGATTGCTATTGTACTAGGTTCACTTTATATGTTTTCCTTTTTGTACATTTTTCTTTGAGATCTTCTATATACATCTATCTCCAAACTGATTTTCCATAAGGGGGTTTTATCCAGGGTCATGTTGACCAAAATACTTGTGTCCATTTTCATGCATGCTTAGATATGTAGATCAAAATTTTAGAGTTGTAAAGATCTAGAGGAGTGTTATTTTTTTAGTATATTGCATGTGCTAACATTGGGTTACGAAAAAACTTGTAAGGGCACCTCAAAAGAGCACTTAACCATCAAAATTATGAGTAGAAAGTACTTGATGTTTTATGTCCTAAAATAGCAACAAAGGACAGTCTTGGAGTTTGAACTTAGAGCCAAATTTCAGGTCAAATATAAACATTTTTTGGCAGCCTTCTAGTACCTCATTTTTATTCATGGTATCAGAGCCCTTGGTGGAAAAGACTTGTTGATTTCTAGAGTATACAGTTGGCAGTTTCTTGACAACTTGTTGGAAGATTTTTGGGATAGCTTGTTGACAGTTTGTTGGACATCTTGTTGGCATATTTTTTGGACAATTTGTAGGAATGTTTTGGACATTTGTGGACAACCTCTTATCAGAACTGTGTGGATAGGAATGAGGTTGAGTTTGGACAACCTCTTTTCACACCTTTGTTGTGAGGAGTGAGGTTGTAGTTGGACAACCTCTTTTCACACTTGTGTTGACATAAGTGAGGCTATACTCTAGTGCAGTTTTAGCATCAGTGTGAGCTTCAGTGGACATCCATGTCGATGTCTCGAATGAGGGCAGGGGATAGGATACACAAAGTTGGCAACTGGTCCCCTTGGAAGACCAGGATCATATTCATCTTGGAGGATCTTAAACTATGGGATATAGTTCAAGCTCTCGTGGTGATTCCTCTTGCATATACTCCTTCATCATTGTTGGATGCATATTTTAGGAAGAAAAACACCAAGGAAAAGATGATTATTTGTGACGTGGTGATATACCACATCATACCCAATCTGACTAGGAAAGACCATGCATTTGAAATATGGGCCTCATTATGCAATATTTACCAGAGTCCCAATTAGAACTGGAAGATGGTTCTGCAGGACAAGATCGGGACCATTCAGATGCTCAATTATGAGTCAGTTATATCATACCTTGTAATATTTACACAAATTCTATATGAGTTGGCCGCAGTCGGGGAGAGTGACGATCTTGACTTCTTGGTGAGGACAAATTTCAATAGATTTTCCAAACCTTGGGGTTCATTTGTGCGAGGAATTGTGGCCAGGAAGGTCATGACCAGTTGGGAGAGACTTTAGGATGAATTTGTACAGGAGGAGCTAGGATATTCAGGACAACAATGTATTTCAAAGGGTGACGAGGATATTTCTTTATGGACTAAGGGAAATAAGAAGATCGGCATGGGTGATAGACAAGATCCCAAGGCAGGGGAAAAACCACGGCATAATGGAAGTGGGAAAGAGAGAGACATGAGCACATTGAGATGCTTTTCTTATGGAGAGATGGGGAACTATGCATGACAGTGTCCCAAGAAGAAGAAGAAGAAGAAGTAGCAGGATGGTATGGTAGTGAAAACATATGAGGAGGAGTTCATTGCTCATTTTGTGAGGGAGTGTGCTTTTTTTTTTCTTTGTCAGTTGATAATCCATCCAGAGGTAGGTGGGAAGGCNTTTTCAGAGTTGTTGAGCAGACATAGAGTAGGTGCAAAGGCTTTAGAGCATCAAAGTGGAGCAGGGCGCTAGAGAGGCTTAGGTCTCACTTGGATTTGGAGACAAGCAAATCAGCTTCAGATTCCACTTCAAGTCACTTGGTGAGAGACCAAGTTGAGGATCTTAGTGAGATGCCAAGGTCTAGATACCATTGGTGAGATTACAAGAGAGAGATCCTTGGTGAGATGCCAAGAGGTGAGACTCTTGGTGATATGCCAAGAGAGAGACTCTTGGTGAGATGCCAAGGGTAGTTTCCAATCTTCGTTTAACTTGTTTCTGAAGACCTGTTTTGTCCCAATCTCATTTTTGTCCTTTGGTCTTGGAACTAGTTCCCACGTCTTATTCTTCTCTATTTGATGTAGTTCTTCTTCCATAGCCTTGATCCAATGTTCATCATTTTTGGCTTCCTCAAAGTTACTTGGTTCAACTATGGAAAGTAATGAAAAATTTCATTGTTCATGTGTCTATTCTTGCTTTATTCTTCTGGTTTCTACTCTGACACTTTTATCTCCAATAATTTGTTCAGGTGTATGATTCTTATGAACCCAGCAATTAGGTTTCCTAGAAGGTGTCCAAAAATCATGCTGGTTGTTTTCTTCTTGTTCTACTTCTAGTTGCTTCTCTTTTTGTTGGATTAATGAGAGAGGGGGTGAATTAATAATGAGAAATTTTAGTACTTTTAACCACAGTTTATTCTTCAGAAGTATTCAGAAGTTTATCATTATCATTCAATATATCATCAGTAGTATAATCATAAAAAAAATCACATCACAATAGATACACAGTACACCATAATTTACGTGGAAACCCAAATGGGAGAAAACCACGGAATTCTTTTCTTATATATCAAAAGAATACATTCATTGGAAGCACCAAATTCTAGATTCTCCAACTATAACTAGAAGGAGGCTCCAACCCCATATTCTTAGGCTGCAATCTGAAGGAGGCTACAACTCCCTAAATTCTATGGCTCCAACCAGAAGGATCAACCCCCTGAGTTCTCCAACTCCAACCGGAAGGTGGCTACAACCACCTATCATTGCCCCATCATGTCGCCCTGAAATATAATTGTAGACCAAATGTCACTACCACAAACTCTACAACTTTCACTGCCACTGCCACTACCATTATGTCTATGACATTGTCTTTGTAAATCTATCTGTGTCATGGTCACTGTCACTATCACTACCACTGTGTCTCTACCACTGTGTTTGTCACTCTATGTTTTTCATTGTCACTATCTCATAAACATGTATATGTTCATCAATCAACTAACACTTGTACCATACCATGCATCAACTATATACCAAGATACATACTATCTCATGCATCAATCATGAACCAAAGATACATCAATAAGGAATAGTGAATCATGACCTAAAGCATCAATCATTTGTACCATATACCATACCATCAACCATATGCAGATCTATATCATATCATCAATGAAGTATCTCAAAGAATGCATGTCCGTCATGCATATGCCACCATACAATATGAATATGCCTCAACCATGTATAATCAACTCAAATATATGAACTATAAGAACCATGTCATATGTTGAACCAGATATAAAAGTGCTCTTCACTCAACCAAACAACCAATATATACCATATCCAAATACCAAACCTACCATACTAATCTTGCCTCAACCATACACCATATCATGACCAAAAGTAACCATCGAAAAAATTTTACAACCATACCAATATATTTGTAGCTAATCTGAAACTCTGAGATGTTGACCTGTAGACTTCGTTCAGACTTTAGAGACCTGGTACCAACATTTACTCAAAAATTCATGAGCCTTTTTATAGATATGTGACTTTCTCTTCCATTGCATGTGTATATACATGTTTTACTCCATTGTAGCCCGTGTACATAGCCTCCCTTTCTGACCCTCAACCCATGTATACCTCAGAAACTAGGGTTTGTTGCAACTCTGAAACTTATGCCTTCAACCTTCCTTTGTTACCTCAAAAAATGACGCTACAACCTTGGCAAAAGATCACTAGATCACAATAAATATAAGCAATGAATAAGTGTGTGAACGTTCTTGTGAATGAATCCTTGAGGTATATTTATACGTGTTCTAGGTAACTCCTCTTCTTAATTTAGGGATTCTAGTTTTTTCGTGTTACAACAAATTTACCCTTTCATTAAAGACTTGTAACCAACTAGGGGCTTCTTGACCACTTCTTCAAGGCTTACAACTTCACAAAGTCATGTCTCCCTAACTGTGAGGAACTACATGGAGTTCCACATATCATTGGAAACAACATGATGAGTATTATCCATATATGAGGGTCTTGTTACATTTACTCTATCCTTCATGTCCATATTCCTCATTCAACTTCGGGAACCAAAACCACACCATCAAGGCTTCTTCAATGGTTGACATCAATGAAAACCAAACTATTTAACAATCTCCCCCTTTATCATTGATGGCAACACCTAATACTTATGCCCATGCTCCCCCTGTGACCATCACTCCCCCTATATGCATGTTTCTCTCTCTATGTCTCCATGCCTTTCTCTATCTCTCCCCCTTTAACATCTATGGCAAATGGTAATCCTCCTCTTGGGGATGCTCCCCTTATCTATAAGCCTCTATTATCTCTTTTGAACTTTCTCTTCATGGTGCTTCCTCATGTAACTATCCGATGTATATGAAAATAATTCAAAAGAATTCTTTACTTGAAATTTTTTAAGACTTATGTTTTTCTCCCCCTATCATGTTGAGATTGATGTCGTGTGAATCACTGTGGGGAAGAAACTACTCCAAGATTTTGTCTCAGATACTCAAAATTTTCCCTTGTAAGTGGTTTGGTGAAGATATCTACAATTTTCTCTTTTGTTCCAACATACTATAGCTTGATGTTCTTCTCTATAGCTTGTTCCCATAGAAAGTGATACTTGATCGGAATGTGCTTCATCTTAGAATGCATCACTAGATTCTTGGATATACTGATGGTGTTGGTGTTGTCAAAAAGTATTGAAATGGGCTCATCATATTTTACTTGTATATCCTATAGGGTTTTCTTCTTCCAAAGAACCTAAGTACAACAGGTCGTTGCTGCAATGTGTTAGCACCAAGATCTACATCTACAAAATTGGCGTAAGACATTAGTCAAATCTATTCCTGGAAATTCACTACCGAAAGTGATACCAAATCTCCTAAGACTAGTGAAACGATGGTGCTACCAATTCCACATAGCACTACCAAAGCTAGAGTCTTTGAGCAGCATGGATGTAAAATTGTTCTTGTTGAATAAAGTCTTGAGGGACCAATCTCCAAAACTGCCATCTATCAACACCTGCATCAAACAAGTCCACATGTCGAGCACACGTCAACAAAGCTAAGTGCAAGCACCAGGCCACATGGAGGTGATTAAAGAGCATTTATTACCAAAACTTAGGCCCGAGGGCCAAGTTTTAGCTCCATCTCCAGCTCCAGCTCCTAGATCCAAGTCACCTGCACATCACAACACAACACACATTACCAATTCCAAGAGCCTAATGCACCAAGCTCCAAGCCCTAATGCCAGAGCCTTAGGCTCGCTTCATCGAACTATTATAAAAGCGCAGTTTAAATTTTTTCCAGATGTCTGAATCAGGTTCAAGGGTCGAATGAGGGGAAGACACGCATGCACTGAGAGGAAATTAGGTGTTTGTTGTCAATCGTCGAGCCATGAGTGTCATGTCGACCTAGTATGTGGTGTTTACACTTGAGAAGGGTTGATATGTAAGTTTTTAGGGTCAGCGCACAATGCTCTCCCCTTTGCAGAAGTAAAACAAAAGCCATGCATGATTGAGAAGCCGTCTGAGCATTCTAATTTTATATTGGACAATGATTATGGATGCTTCTGTTGAGAAAGTCTTGTCAGCTTCTTATAATGCAAAGCTACATGGAGGAATGTGATACATGTTTGGGAAAGACTGATGAAGCAGGGGCATTAATATTACTTATTGTAGGCCTTGTAACACTATGTTTTTTAACTAGCATTGAGATATTTTACAGCATATCAAATGGAAATGGAAGGCACTCAGGCCTTGTCTTTTCACTGAGTTTTATCATAAGGGTTAGAAGGAATTTATATGCCATATTCTTTTTCTAGATTCATTGCAAGGAATTTGATTCATCATTAAAAAGGGAAGCTAACATGGATTGGATTATTCATCTTTATATCAATGAGCTTCTTCATCCAGCAGGTGCCAGAGATTACTCACTAAGGCAATAGCTGATTAGATGTTCCAAATATGTTAATATGGTGGTATTCCCAACTCATGAGAATTCCATTGAGAGAGATGACAGTGTGAGTCTCTGCAAAGTGAACTGGAGAGTGCAGAGACAATCAGTGAAGCCTGTTCAGATGATGAATCCATGAATGAAAATTGTCTTATTCCAGTGAATTTTTCCATTACTATTAATGATGAGCATATAGAACCAAGTCGAAACAGTGGTTGCAAAGCAAGATCTTGACAAAGGATTTGATCCAACTTTGAAGACAACCAAAAAAAGGGTGAAGTGTCAAAAAATTCATATCTTTAGGCATACTTCAAGGTAGAGTATGAAAACCATTCTAGGTAGCAGTTATACAACTGGCAAAGTATCTTTTATTTTAGACAGAAGACCAACAAAAGTGAAACTTAATCCTCCACCTGTCAATGTGTTGTTCACCTTTCAAATAGAAAAAGACTCTGTTGAAACATACTCTGAAATTTAGGAGAATTTTTTGACACATGTTATTTCTATTGTAATTAGTCCTTAAAGTTAGTTAACTTTTTTTTATAGGTGTCTTTACATTTGTAACAACTTTCTATTTTTAGAAGTTAGATTTGGATCACTCGAGCCTTTGAAGGTTGATGGTATCTTTTCTATTTAGGAGGGGTCAGTCTTTTGAGACTGTAGTTTTAAAAACAGATAAAAGACCTGAGAAGTCTGTTGTCACTAGAAAATTTGGGTCATTTTGTGACGGCTATTTCAATGTTATGTCATAGATATTGCGACGAATCTTGAGTCTCCT
The DNA here is from genome assembly GCA_032191745.1 of Picea mariana. Lineage (NCBI taxonomy): Eukaryota > Viridiplantae > Streptophyta > Pinopsida > Pinales > Pinaceae > Picea > Picea mariana. The sequence goes on from JASDQU010681236.1 coordinate 62,284, forward strand.
AAATGTCGCTTCACGTGACGTGGAACGTGCAAAGAACCTAGATTAACGTTGCAAGAGCGATGACAGTAGGGAATTTGTTACGATTGCAACAAAAGAAGAAATATTGTCGCCAGAATGACTAAGTAAAGAAATCGTCGAAAGAGCGACACAATAGGGGAATCATCGCAAATGAGACAATGTAGAGCTATCATCGCAAGCATGACAATAAAGAGAGATCGTCGCACACTCGAAAATATAGGAAAAGTAAGGAAAACGTTTGTGACGAATCAACTTTCGAAGTAGTCGTCTCAAGAGCGACGAACACAGGGTATATTTAGATGAAATCGCTATACAATTTTCGTGATTTGTATAGAAATTTTGTCACAATATTTGTACAGGTCATTGCAATTGTGACGAAAACAAGGTATATTTCCACGAAATTGCTATACAATTTTCGTGATTTTTATAGCAAGTGTGTCGCAAGATTTCTACGAGTCACCACAATTGAGATGAAAACAGGGTATATTGCCATGGAATTTCTATACAATTTTTCGTTATTTGTATAGCAAGTGTGTCGTAATACTTCTATGGTGTGTCGAAATTGCGACTACAACAAATTGTTTAAAAATAAATAAAATTGAGCAAAAAAAATAAAATTTGATTTTTGAGCCAATTATAGGTGTTATGATTGCACACTAAAGAGGTCATCCAAGTGAAGTTGTTGGTTGGTTGGTTGAGTCAGTTTACTGACCAGACTATTCAAACTAACTATCTTCTTAAAATGTTTTTTCGTGAGATAATGTAAAAGTTAAAGAACAAAGTATCATAATTGAACATATGAGTACATTAAAAAAAAACACTTTAAATTATCGTTATTACCTTATATGTGTTAGTTGTGACATAAGGAGCTTGATCTTTGCTTTGACATCAGGAGTTTGATCTGGATGATCTAAGAAGATAGCAAGTTCCTTTTTTACTTTAATGATCTTTTTTTTTTATTAAGACCATCGGATCAGGGGATGAATAAAACCCCTCCTCATCGGCGGAATCATGATCAACATGGCTTGCAGACTACATATAATTTCAACAAAAACAATGTTATTTCAATAAAATTATATAAACAAATAATAAAAATAACGTAAAATGAAAGTGGAAATTGATAATCATTTACATGTTCTGTGGCTTGCCCTTTTCCACGATCATCCTGCCACATTATAATATAAATAGAACCCCCAAATATTTAAAAAATTGTTAACGATAACAAAAACACAATGTTAAAGATAATATTTACAACAATGTTAAAGATAATACAAAAAATATAATGCAATAAGTAAAGGTTTCTTAAAGAGGTGTTGCATAAGTACCTGCACACTATTAGTCAATGTTTCTATTCGATTCAAATGGTAATCCACTAATAACTCTTCCCCGAGAGCTATCTTTTTTATTTCACGTAGGATTACCCAATTATCTTCACGTCCCTCATATATGAAATTTGGTTGTTTGTTTTTTGCCTCGGACCATGTGTTGTTTATAAACCCTGCGATATTGTCGGAAGCTTTAGGCCTTCCATCAATATAGATAGTCACTCCCTTATTTTTATCATTTTTTATTAGTTGTATATAATTTGTGGCGAGTGCATATCTCTGCATACTTCGCATGTACCGGACCAGCCGCATCCAATCATTATAATTGTAACATGGTCCGACATAGTCCATCAATTCAGTTACTGTATTGTATTTTACAATTATTTCATCCATGGAAAATAGCCCCAAGCCATGCGGGGAGGATGGTGTAATGCAATATGTCCTATTGTTGACAATGAAGTCAACATCTATAGGAGGTAGTGCGTTAGGTACCCATTGATTCACCATATTATTATACATGAGTGGCACCTCTATGTCTCCTATGATATCATCATCATAAGCGCATGATCCTCCTTTGGCAAGAAAAAATTTCATGCATCTACAAAATTTTCTTCTGACTTTTTCACATTTGGTCCTTGTTTTCTTATCATATATACTAGATGTAGTCACATTTCCCTCTATTTGTCCTAAGCTTTCCTCACTCGACAAAGAAATATCTGACAGGTACATGTTTGGTTGTACCTTCAATTGCATGTGCATGTGTTGTTAGTGAGTAGTCCATCATCATCCTAGTTCCAATTTATAAACTTTTTTTTCTATATTCAAAGTTCTAAATAAAAATTTTATATATTTATTTTTGGATGCACAATTAAACTAGGGTGAAATTACCAATAGTAGTGCTTAACCACCTAATTTTAATGTGATACCCCTCTTGATTTTGGACATATTAAGGATATATTAATGTGATAACACTAAGGACGTGATATTAATGCAACATTTGGATTTAGGGGTCCAATTTACGAAACCATGCCTCGGGAGCAGATGGACAATGTGGTCATCTAGTCCATGCCTAAACAAGCTTGTAGAATCTCATGGAGCTCAAAAATGTTGCTCTGTCAGGATTTTATGCTCCGAGGATGAATTTTCAAGAGTCCCCGAAATGGTTTGGAATGCGACTTGCAACTGGGCATAAAACGAAAACTGAGACTCAGATTGAGGAACCGTCGATTCCAATGGATTCCTGGCATAGGATTTCAGCTAGAGCACCCATCACTCCCGGTTCCAACCCCTCAAAAGTAGGTTTTTACATCGATTTCGATAACCAATGCTTTGCTCAGTAAGAAGCAATGCAACATTTGGATTTAGGGGCCAATTTATGAAACCATGCCTCGAGAGCAGATGGATAATTTGGTCACCTAGTCCATACCTAAACAATATTGTAGCATCTCATGGAACTCAAAAATGTTGCTTCGTTATTTTGTTATGCTCTGAGCGGGAATTGGCCAAGAGTCCCCGAAATGGTTTGGAATGTGACTTGCAACTGGGCATAAAATGAAAACCGAGACTCAGATTGAGGAACCGTCGTCTATGTTGGATTCCTAGCATAGGATTTTAGCTAGAGCACCCCTCGGAAGTAGATTTTTTCATCAATTTTGATAATTAGTGCTTTGCTCAGTAAGAAGCAATGCAACATTTGGATTTAAGGGTCCAATTTATGAAACCGTGCCTCGGGATCGAATGGATAATGTGGTCACCTATTCCATGCCTAAAAAATCATGCAGAATCTCATGGAGCTCAAAAATGCTGCTCCATTAGGATTTTATACCCGGAGGAGGAATTTCCAAGAGTCCCCGAAATGGTTTGGGATGCAACTTGCAACTAGGCATAAAGCAAAAACCAAGACTCAGATTGAGGAACTGTCAACTTCGATAGATTCCTGGGATAGGATTTCAGCTAGAGCACCCCTCTCTCCTAGGTGCCATGCCTCAGAAGTTTCTTTACTCATTGATTTTGAGAACTAGTGTTTTCCTCAGTTTGAAGCAAACCAACATTTGGATTAAGGGGTCCAATTTATGAAACCGTACCTCGAGAGCGGATGGAAAATATAGTCACCTAGTCCACGCCTAAACAATCTTTCAGCATCTCACGAAACTCAAAAATGTTTCTCTGTTAGTATTTTATGCCATGAGCTGGAATTGGCCAAGAGTCCCTGAAATGGTTTGGGATGCAACTTGCAACTGGGCATAAAATGAAAACCAAGACTTGGATTGAGGAACCATCATCTCTGTTGGATTCCTGGCATAGTATTTTAGCTAGAGCATTCCTCACTCTCGGTTCCAACCCCTTGGAAGTTGTTTTCTTCATCAATTTCAATAACTACTGCTTTGATCAGTAAGAAGCAATGAATCATTTGGATTTAGGGGTCCAATTTATGAAACCATGTCTCGGGAGTGGATGGAAAATGTGGTCACCTACTCCATGCCTAAACAAGCTTGCAGAATCTCATGGAATTCAAAAATGTTTCTTTGTTAGGCTTTTATGCCCCGAGGATGAATTGCCAAGAGTCCCCAAAATGGTTTGGGATGGGACTTGCAACTAGGAATAAAATGAAAACCGAGACTCGGATTGAGGAACCGTTGACTTCGATGGATTCTTGGCATAGGATTTCAGCTAGAGCACGCTTCACTCTCGGTTCCAACCCCTCCGGAGTAGTTTTTTTCATTGATTTCGATAAATAGTGATTTCCTCAATAAGAAGCAATGCAACATTTGGATTTAGGGGACAATTTAAGAAACCATGCCTCAGGAGCAGATGGATAATTTGGTCACCTATTCTATGCCTAAACAAGCTTGCAGCATCTCACGGAACTCAAAAGTGTTGCTTCGTTACTCTTTTATTCCCTAAGCGAGAATTGGCCAAGAGTCCCTGAAAATGGTTTGGGATGCGACTTACAACTAGGCATAAAATGAAAACTAAGACTTGGATTGAGGAACCGTCATCTCTGTTGGAATCCTGGCATAGGATTTTAGCTAGAGAACCCCTTGGAAGTTGTTTTTTTAATCGATTTCGATAACTAGTGCTTTTCTCAGTAAGAAGCAATGCAACATTTGGATTTAGGGGTCCAATTTACGAAACCATGCCTCGGGAGCGGATGGATAATGTGGTCACCTATTCCATGCCTAAACAATTATGAAGAATATCATGGAGCTCAAAAATGCTACTTCATTAGGATTTTCTACCCGGAGGAGGAATTGCCAAGAGTCCCCGAAATGGTTTGGGATGCAACTTACAACTGGGCATAAAATGAAAACCAAGACTTAGATTGAGGAACCATCGACTCCAATGGATTCCTAGGATAGGATTTCAGCTAGAGCACCCCTCTCTCTCAGGTGCCATGCCTTGGAAGTTGTTTACTCATTGATTTTGAGAAATATTGTTTTGCTCAATTTGAAGCAAACCAACATTTGGATTAAGGGGTCCAATTTATGAAATCGTGCCTCGGGAGCGGATGGAAAATATAGTCACCCAGTCCACGCCTAAACAATCTCTCAGCATCTCACAGAACTCAAAAATGTTTCTCCGTTAGTCTTTTGTTCCGTGAGCGGGAATTGGCCAAGAGTCCCCAAAATGGTTTGGGATGTGACTTGCAACTGGGCATAAAAAGAAAACCGAGACTTGGATTGAGGAACTGTCATCTCTGTTGGATTCTTGGCATAGGATTTTATCTAGAGAACCCATCACTACCAGTTCCAATCCCTCGAAACTTTTTCTTGTTGGATCATGTTTTCATTGATGTCAATGGTTTGATTATTTGGGAGATTGTTGGATCATGTGTCATTGATGCAAATGGTTTGATTGATTGATGTCAAGTAATTGATTGATTGATGATTTATGAACAATGTATATGTATTGTCCTTGATGAGAATGATAGATTTCAAAGTGGAAACCAATTGATAAAGATAGATCATTCATATGATGCATAGATGAAGATGGATCAATGAGTTGTCATTGATACATGATGATGCATAGTTTGTTTGATGAAAAGATGACTCATTATTGTCTTATCATGATTGATAAGGTGCAAAAATGGATGAACTCCAAAGTGGTCCCCTTATGGTGAAAGCCCTCACGGGAAGACGCTTTGTGGATTGAGTTATCCTAGAAGAATGGTTGGAGGATCCATGTTTGTATGTGAAATAATGAGATGAAAATCAATGAATTTGTTGTTGAAACTATCCTAGATGGATAGTGCTTGTCATGCCATTTCCGGTGGTATGTGGAATGTCACATAACTCCTCACGGTTTGAGATTTATGGCTTTACAAAGTTGAAGGACCCCCATATGATGGCTTGAAGCCCCAAAAGGTCAAAGAAGTCAATGTGCTTGAAAAGAAGAAATCATTATTTAAATGATAAAGAAAAAGTGACGAAGTCAAGGTGGATTATTTAAATAATAAAGAGAAGTGACAAAATCAAGAAGGAATATTTAAATGATAAAATATTGGAGAACTTTCTATTCATGGAAAGTGGTTAACCCTAAAATAAGGAAAATAGGTTAAGTGACCTAGAAATGGGTTAGTAACCAAAAAATGGGTTAAGTGACCTAGAGGATGAAAGTATAAATAAGATAGCTATGGTCTCTTGTAAATTATCCTTTTTTTGTGGATCAAATGGAGAGCTTCTTGTGAGAGTATCTTATTGGTGTGGATCTCTTAAGCATGATTGAAGATCTATTCTGAGGAAGAGAGCGAAAGGAGGATCTCATGGACGCATCAAAGTTTCGACAATATCGAAGATATTGACAGAAAAATTCTTGGATTCACAGAAATCCCTATTTTATGATGCATACGTGGGTTGTCTTTGTATAGGGTGCGTATACATTGAAGGTATACGTGGGCCGGTTGTGTATAGGGTGAGTATGCATGTGGGCTGACTATGTACAGGGAGCGTATAGTGGATAAGATCATGGAGATTTTTGTTTGAGCTGGTGCCAAGCTCTTGGATGATGAGGCAGGTTCCAGACCTACATTCTATGGCCTCAGATCTATCACTGAGACACTGGTATGGTTACATTATTGTCTTGATGGATACTATTGTTTGATGTGTTGTCAATGCTTAGGGAATTCTTGGTATGTCTTCTATGATGTTGTTCAATTTTGTTGATTTGGTTGATGGAGTGATCAGTACTCGTGTGATTCAGTGATGAAATGATTGCTATGGTATACTAGTTGTTTATACATGATTGAGATAGCATTCATATTGATTTTTTGTGGAGCATGAGCAAGCTATTGGAGAGATTAGATGTGTTGTGACTGGCTGGTGGTTGGATTGGACAGTCAGAGACAGAAAAGAATGATATATTGACTGCAGATAATCTGAGTTGATCTTGAAGGACAAACCCTAACATCTCAGAAGGTATATGCATGTTGTTGTATACATTGGTTGTGTGCATACGCGGGCTGTAGTGAGCCAAGGAGTGTACACACACTGGCTGCACTACTGACAGGTCGTGTACCTATTGCAGATTGATATCTGTTGAGGATTGTTGCCTCATCTGAGTTGGTGTTGAGGGTGTAAGTTGTGTCTTGCATTATGGAGTTGTTTCTCTTGTAGAGTTGTACTCTATTCAGTTGTTGCTGGAAAACCCCCGAACTATTGTCCATAATAAAAAGAAAAATTGTACATACATCTTGTGTTCTTTGTGTTCCTTATGGTGATGACTTGTTGATGATATATTGTTGATATATGTTCACATCTAACTAGCTATAAATGACTGCAATGAGTAATGAGTAAAAGTTGAATTCTAACAAACGAGTTTTATGTAAANAATGGATGATGAATTTCCAATCCTTGATGAAGAAAACTATTCTACTTGGAGAATACAGATGAGATTATATTTGAAGACAATGGGAGCAGTTATTTGGAAGGAAACCATTGGTGGATCGGTTCCCTTGAAGAACAAGTCAAAGTTTGCATCTCAAAGGGAAGGAAAGAAGAATGATGCATTGGCTCTCAAGACCATTCTTAGTGGACTCTCAAGTCCTATCAAAGAGAGCATGGGACAATGCACTTCCGCCAAGGATCTATGGCTAAAGCTAGAGAAAACATATCAAAGCAAGAAGGAAAAAGAAGATATTGAAGATCACTCCATGAAGATCACTGAAGGTAAAGAATCTCCAAAAACTCTTGAATGCATTATTTCTAAATGTGATTTTGAAAACATTTCAAGTGAAGATAAAGAATCAAGTGATGATAGCTCAAAGGAAGATCTTGAAGACATTTCAAATGAAGGCAAAAAATTATGTGTTGATGTTGGAAAAAAGGAAGATCGTGAAGATATTTCAAATGA